>LUCH01001155.1:63423-129451 GCA_013368495.1 Paragonimus heterotremus | reverse complement strand
CGCGCATATAATCTGGTCATTTGAAGGCTCGGTTACAGAATTTAACGCAGTTAGGGGTTCATGCCAAGCGCGACGCTGATATGGAGAGTTTGTCGGAGTGTGAGCTGTCCGGGTAGTTTAAGGTGGGATGAACCGGTCCGAGAGGAAAACCAGCAAGCAAAAGACCCGCGTGATGAGGTCGCGGATGGCGTCTATGAATGGCATGTCAGTAGCAACCCGATCGACGTGCGAGGACTTCTCCGCTTGGTTCCGGAATGTTCGCACTCTACTACTCACAAACGAGACTGCCTGTTTTGTTATGGTGATTGTTTGGATTGTTTTCTTTTGACCTCATCTTCCAACTTAAGCAAAATAAAGTTGAAATGATTGAATATTCCGTATAAAACATGGAATATTACGGAGTTGATGCAGCAATCTACTTTTGGGATGTGAACATTTCACGTTCATATTTGCCACATAATAATCAACGTATTTCTAAAACTGTTGGTTTGAATATCTGAGGTTTATAGTACATTTTAACCTAAAAGTCTCCACATTGTTCAGGAGTAAATTGGTTTCATGGAATATAAGAATACATCAGCTAACTTGATACTATGAAGTTGTTGCTTGTAAATTCCTACTTCGATTGTTTCTATAACTGCTAGCTATATTACCACGACAATCTATCACATGCGTATACAGTCATACCATTACACACTTGTGCAATGAAAATGATTAAACACCAGATTGTTCTGTGGGCCTTAAAGGAAATAGACCTAAAACCATTTGCGAAAGTGACACTGTCTGCTCTTATTTAACAAAAAATTCAGTAAGCAAGGAACCACCTTTCTGCGTGTCACAGAAAATGAAAGTGCTTCAAGTGAACACTTTGGAGAACAGTTTTTCTTTCCGAACAGCTTAAAACTTCTACCCTAATGAAACGGCTGCAAGTAAATATACACGACGTTTGATTTTTTCCAATCAACTTATTGATTACCCATAAAACAATCTTTTTACGTGGTAATCACTTTTTATACCTGCGAGTTTAACTGAATGTGAATTGTAGGGGTCACTGTCGTATAAATTCATCATGGTAATTGAAATTAATGTCAAAGAAAGCTGATGGCAGTTGGCTTGCAGAGAACAGAGTTATTCTTGCTCGGTTTAGGCCATCGATAGGCAATCCTGACAACATCTTGAAAATGAATTGCTAACCTATAACTTTTTTGCGATCATTTCTTTGCCAACACTTTGTTAACCCATAGAATGTTACACGTGCCTCCACAAAACAAATTCCCTATAACTCGACCAGCGTGGCACGCTCAGCCCGAACAAATCCGAGGACACAAAGTTTCTTGTGAAACCTGACTTTTTTCTTATGATGGTGCTACGATATTCCACTAGCCATAGAGTTCATGGAATACATCATATCAACTGGCACTTCTGTAAAGATAGCCATTTAAAAACGTATCCTCTCTATGTAAAACTATCGACGGATCTACCCAGATGAGCAAATTCTCATCTTCACATTTGTTCATGTGCATAAGAGCCTCTCGTTGCCTTTTCCAACGTGCAATTTGGAACGAAATTTCACAGAGGATTCGTGTATAAGGCCGCCTGATTTCTCTCTTAGCTACATTAATTTGGCTTAAATAGTGACGACCCAACCAATTGTTTTTATTAGTTTAGCAGCAGGACTGGCTACAAGGATGTCAAAACAGTTACAGCGTTTGCTTCCGTTTCAGGTTATCTATATGATACTGAAATCCTTAACTACGCACGTATTCGCCATGTTCAAGTATTCTTCAAACTCAAGCACACAAGTCTATTGAGTAGCTGTTTGAATATTATGCATTTATTTAGAGGATTCGTGAAACCATGGTGAACTATTCCAATTGCCGGCTATATTTTATAATTTCAGCCGACAGTTTACTAACTCAGTAACAGGTTCGCACAGCCATTGCAGAAATAGAACTGGAATAGGTTTTTGAAACCGGGTCATGTACGCTCTTATCTCAGTTTTCGATTTAAAATTGTGCTAATAATAGTCACGGGATGTTTCATACTCTAGCATTTTCTACAGGTTTTAACATATAGCAAAATATCTCACTATTTCCCCTCGTCTTTAGGAGAATTTCTCCATTTCAGGCGGACTTTCTTCTACTTCACCCATTTGCATTGTGTGAGAAGATCGCAACTAAAATTATTATTGAAGTCTCTCGCCTAACGGATTGGAGATTATCTCGCAGTACGCCGAACCTAACCAACTGACTATTGTTGTGTCTTTTTACTGTATACCAGCCTGCAGAATTCAATTTTCTTACGCTGTTATTACATAGAAATATGCTAAGTCTCACTGAAATGTTCTTTCTTCTTGATATTTTTTATGCAGCTATTCTGGCAAAGATATTTTCATATCAAAGAACACCGTGATTTTAAAATTTTCCCTAACCCACTTCCATGGTGTGCGTTAATATTGACTTTCACTCTTCGAATTAATAAGGTGAGTATGCAAAATATACTCAACTGAGTTAATAAATGACGAACTAGCAAACAAGCTCATTTTAAGCAGTTTATCACCAGGCTTTTTGTGAAATTTATATATATATAAGAACTAAGTACTAAGGCTGGATTAGACGTGCCATTGGTATGGAGAAGATTGTGGACCTAAGTGCAACAAAACAGACTTCACCATATTGGACTGTATCATCATTTCAGTAACGACATTTTGACGTAAGTGACAGAAAACTGAGCCTGTTGGCTTTCGGTTAACGTCTAATTGGTATATTATCACCCCACAGCTTATCCATGTTTGAAGCTACTTACTAACTAAATTAAAGCTTTAAGGATCTTAAAAACGAAGAAGTGAATGAGAAACCGTCACTATCGATAGAAATGATTTACACCTTTCGTCACATCAACCAGAAATCCTTTGCCTCTGAGGCAACTACGCCCTCTACTAAGACTGCTGTGACCGACCACAAAAGAAAAATCAAACGTTTGAAACGGGCTACAATGGAATGCACACAGTGTTTTTTACCAGTCGTAAATGAAATCAAATTGAAAATGGCAGTTCCTATTCCAGGCTGACTGAGGAATCAAAACACAGCTGGAAGCAAACCGAATAAATTTCATTAATTCCAGTGAATTGGAATATAAGCATCATACGGCAAGCTGCAGACAGTTGACTAGGTGAGCCACAAAAACATTCGGGCTTCAGTGTAATTGGGTCAGAACACCCTAAGACATGTGTCATTATTTAAACTTACCAACAAAAGTTGATCCTTTGCTCTGGTCAGCTAGTACTCAGTTGTCGCATGCCAATGTGGCAAGCGCATGACCCTCATACTTGAAACGTTGTAGCGAATTGGTGGTGCACATCAGCGTTCTTCTAGTTTACGTGCTGTGCAAACCTGGTTTTGGTCGTCTATCTCTCTGGTTTGTGAGACACCAATAGGTTCTGAAAACATTCATTCTTTCATGCGGTAAGGTAATGCCCGCCAAAAACACACATATAGATAATAGGTAGGCAGAGTAATCATCGGTTAGCTATATTAAAGCTTGTGTGATAGACAGCACGGTATTCGAAACACTGTGTTTTTACGTACGCTGGGGTTCAGTTGACGTAATCCGTATGTAGACCGGTAAACAACACAACACGACGTGTTTGCGGCGGCTGGCTAGGAGGAGACGGAGAGACAGCCTTCAGGCTGACTTTTGGTTCACTTCTAGAGAATATTCATGTCAGCGAACTTTCTTCAGTCGCTTTTACTCAAACACACAGAGGTCATCATAAAGGATATTTTAGAGAAAATTCACTAAAAGTTGGAAAGGTGAATATGAGTCACATTTCCTTGTGCTTCCTAAGCAAAAAGCTGTTATCTACGATACAGTTTGGTTGCTTCGATGATAACATCGTGGGCATGGACAATTGTGTACCCCCTTGAAGAACTAGTCAGCTGCTACTCACAGTGAATACAGTCCAACGGAGTTGAAACCACTACCACTTGATTATTTTTGAGATTTGGTGTCGGTTGATGTGACAAGTTTAGGTAGAATTTATTTTCTTTTTTGAACACGTCTGAAAAATTGCGGTTTCTTCAATAAACACCAAGTAAAGTGCATCTATTGTACAAAATAAAACAAAATATCCGAAGCAGCAAGTCGTAAGACAGCTCGTCAGAACGAATATAAACTGCTGAAGGTTGTATCTGTCGCCACCACTAAGTTACAAAAACTGCGTGATTGCTCGCACTGCCGGTGGTTAGCCAGCTGGGACCAAACATGGCAACTACCTCCTCCCTTGTTATAATTCACCAACAGTGAATATTTCCGTCATGACAGAGGTACATAATCCTGTCGCGTTCCTTTGGGGCGCCCGCGTTGACTTCTGTCCCACTGATTAGACAATGAAATGATCATATGCAAAAGCTCAACCACCTCCATTTTCGGGTAGTGTTCTGGTTGACCGATTGCTGTGAAAAGAAGTGCCATCCATTTCGTTCATTTCATGGGATCACCGCAAAGTTGAGACTTCTCACTAAGTTATTCTCAGAAGACATTCTGTGACGACAAGGCCCCCGGGCAATCCCTGAACTACCCATAGGAAGTTGCGTTGGAGATATTGCGTACGGTGATTCAAACATGCACAAGGTAAGGCTAGTAGCACAATGATCAAAACGGTTGTCTCGTGAAAGCATGACGGGAATTCTTATCCCGGTTCGCCGTGCCTTAACAAGAACGAAACTCAAGTACAGCGCTTTCTCCCGAAGTCTAGTTCAACCAGTCGTTGGTGTTACTAGAGGAAGGCTTTACTTATCGGATACCATTGATAGGATTAGCGTCTGTGACGGGACATTTACGTGCAGTTGATGTGTAACTTGTTCACACACTGTCAGTATAGATCGAGTGGAGTGCTGGTTAAAGGCATTAATGACTTTCGCCTATGGATTGGGCACTGAGTAGAGAAATCCGCTTTCGATTGACGCGTATACTCTCCCCTGATAACTTCAACGTTTAATAAATACATGACCCAGTAGTCATGCTCAAGAGTCTACATCGAGCAGAGAGTTCACTAAGACATCAATCAAAATCTATGCCGCTTACATCACTAAGGTTTTGTCGTGCAAGCTGGCAACTCTGTCTCCAATCTCAGCAGACAACTGACGGCTGGTGATGACCATGCTCAACCAATTTGTGCGACTTAACAGAATAAACAGATTAGGGCAGTACAGACGATGAACTGGAAAATTGTTGGCTGCAGACAGAAAGGCTGCATAGGCAAACATCAAACGGGTGGAAAGGCATGAGATTACCCGCGGACCCCTGAAAATATGTATCTAAAAGTTATTGGAGGGAATACACACCTCAGAAGCGCTAGGACCGTGACTAGCCTTGCCTCCGAACCGAAGCTATGCAAACAGTAAAAGTTAGTACTGATGAATAGCCAGAAACCTGGTTAAGTTTAGGCTGAATATCACTCACATTTGATCGTAGCTGTAGCATCCAAACAGATTTTCCAGCCAGCCTCTTCCAAAATGAAGCACTGGAATCGAGTTTTGCTTATGTTACAGGTCGTTAGTAATACACAAATTTGCCATGGCTGGACTCATACCTTCAGCCACACTTTCATGAGATGACCGTGTTAACCGTTGAGCCATTGATTTCTCATTTGGGTAGGGCTGAATTATCACATATAAACGCCCAAACATACTCGCTCTCGAATAACGCTCAACTTGGGGAGAAGTCCTAGAAGGGGATTATCAATTGGAGATAACAGGACCATGTATCCGCCACATCTCCGCTCGAGGCGATCAGACAAACTGATCATTATTTACGAGCGGAAATTACTGGGCGTTCAGATACGATAAGTTTGTTATGTCTAACGTGAGATCAATGGCACACTGGTTAACACGGTGACTTCATGAAGGTGTGGCTGAAATTATGTTTCCTGTTATGGCAAAGTTAAGTATTAGTAACGAGCTCTAACATGAGCAAAACTTGATTCCATTGCTTCCTTTTGAAAGAGGCTGGCTGGAAAATCTGTTTGGATGCTACGGCTGCAATCAAATGCGAGTAGTTTTTTACTCAGAAATGAAAGTAGGTTGTGACAACGTTTGTACAACGGGGTTCAACTTTGCACCACCCTAATTTCCATATTTTACCGATTCCGAAAACACATCCACGTTCGTCAAGACCGACGTTTCGTTATTGGAAAAGTAGTATCACTTGAATTATTTAACCCGAACGACTTGGACGATGTCGAGTCTGATTGATATCCATCAGCGTGATTGCTATTCAATGGCTAATTACCGCAAACACTGAGCTATGCGACGAGCTAACGCCGAAGTAACCACGATGATGTAGTTGCACAGAAGACGTCGAATTAGATGTCTCAGCTCTGTGTTTCACCATCAGTAAGGACATCATTAGTTTACTTTATAAATTTATAGCATACCTTCAATAGGGGAAATTTTAATGCAAAGCATATGTTTATTAAGTCCCGTGAAGGAAGCAATGCACCAATTGTATGATTTGTTCAAATGTTTATGTGGGACAATTAAACAACGGAACGCCATTTATGCATCCAGCCAGCCTCGAAAATGTACGGAAGGCATGATACAAAAACTTGAGCTCAGTCAGAAGAAGCAACCAGACCAGAATTCATACATATTTATATGACTATGGACCAACCACGGAGCAAGAAGATGAGTGAATCAATTAGGTGTATGGAAGCAAGAAGGACTGACAACCAGAAACGATAATAAAAATAACAGCGAAGAGTTGGGAGGAGGGCTTGTAAAAGCGGGAACTCAAAATTCAGGACTGAAGTAAAAATACAAACAGGAAACCAAAGTTTTAGCTGTTACTATAGAAGCAAAACTACTTTGGGGATGAAAGATATGTTCAACGTCCATGTGCAAGTGGGTGTTTTTTAACTATTAAAATAGAATCGCTACCCCAACATGATTCAAAATGGTTCATGTAATCTTTCAAGTATATCATATTTTGTAGTGCCTATGGATGAATACAACAGCCAATTGTTCTTTGAAAACTTTATAATCACAAAAGATGAATTAGGTTGAATAGGAAATTGGACATCACGCACAAGCTATCCTAGCTGTGGCATTACTATAGACTGTTCAGTCAGCTCCTTTCTAACAGAATCACTAGACTAGGGTTTCGCTCTTGTTAGAGTCCGTCGATAGTACATGTTTTGTTAATGGGTTTATTGACTGCAAAAAAAAGGGAAATTACCGTTTGGCTGCCTGAAGCCATCGGGTAATCTGAGTATTACTCAAAAACAACTCGGGCTGAGATTTCGCGTACGGTAACCAATTGTGCTCAATGTGAAGTCAGTGGCGCAGTGTTTAACAAGGTCACCCTATGAAAAAGTGACTGAAGTTCTGATTCCGGCCATGGTAAAGATTTGTACCACTGGCGAGATCTGACAAGAGAGAGACTCGGGTTTCTTTGGAAAAAAAACTGACTGGAAGGTCTGTGGATCTGCGGAAGTTGCACTCAGTCACGACTGATGTTAAATTTGTTTTAACCAATGTTCTTTACTACTTACCTGTTTTCTTTTTAACAAACTAAGCCCAGAAATTCCTCACGGTGTATTAGGATCACATAGGGGCAGAGATTTCTTCGAACTGATAGAGTTCTTCTAAAATCACCTTTCTCAAGAAGCACAACAACGGTTCATTCGTGAAAGTAAAACTCGACAACGTCATACTGATACCTGTGTTATCACTAATAGATTTCGAAACTGCTTTCGCTCGGCATCACTTTTTGGTGTCACCGTAGATATGTGTAGCTGGCGCCAGGTCGCTTGAACAAAGACTCTTTATGGCGATAGTTTCAGTGAAAAATGTCTGTATTGTTCTACTATTCGAAATAACTCACCATCCGACTACACCCAGACAAAGACTTATAGCCGCAGCCAGATGGGGGACGTCACTCAACCAACAACCCCAGTTAGAAATGACTCGGAGGCCTCCGTTATCCAATCGAATGTTCCGTATGGTTTCACTTACGCTTGTGGATACAATTAAGCTGGCCGTACATCTAGGTAACCTGGTGTGTGCTTCATTGAATACAGTCAGAAGTAGTTGTGTACCCTAAATAATGTCATCGTACGAAGCGCATTCACAAACCGCTTAAACGAAATAGGGCATAAAATCCATGGTTTTCGTTATAGTTACCTCCAACGAACGCAGCAGTTTTTCAGGTTTACTGAGACTGTTGTTATTCTTGGATCGAATCCGGTCTTGTACGCTTAGAAACAAAATTATTTTCAAGGTTTCTGTTTTAGCCATTTCGTCCCGTATCCAAAAGTCTTCTTTATTCAATGTTTCTACTTACTTATCATGTTCCCCCCCCTCCCGAAAGCCTCGGATATTCGTTACTATTCCATTGACTTATCATACAATCAATTCCGACTATCTGACCTATTGATATACCCATTCTTACTTGATTTATGATACATCCTCTAAAGACATGTTTTCAAATCTCTATCGTTCTAATCTGTCTTACCATGCTCAAATTCCTTGACACTGTAAGGTGTATCACAATTGCACTGGCTTCACTGCAGTAACGGATGAGATGCGAAGGAATTATTGTACTCAAGATTTCCTATGCCACACTGTTAGACTTTCTACTGTCATTTCGGGAAAGCAACGATCCGATTTTGCCATCAGACATGACGACAGTGAACATCACCAAGTCCACAGTCACGAAATACCCGTGTAGGTTTTTACTACTTGCAAATTGTCAGTAACATAATCATTGTCACAACTGAGTAATCAGTTTTCTCTCTTGGCAATTATCTTCGGTGTAAAGCGATAACCTTCCTTATGAACCAGAGTGTGGGTTGGTATTGAGATACATGTGGCTTCCCTATACAAAGACCTCCTGACCCATAAAAATTAAATATGATCACCCTTCTTTGAGGTTATGAAGACAGTTTCTCCAACTTGTTTCCTTCAGACATAACGACGACCTGACGTACCACTTCGTAGCCAAAAAAAATAGGTAAATGTGGCATAATAGACACTAAATCATATATCAGTAACAGGAGACAGGAGTGGAGTGATGTTTACTCACAACTGGATGATCTACAAATGGTTACACAGTGAGGTATAAAAGTGATTGTCAGTAATGTCCACAGTTCCATTGCTGCCTCCTCAACGGTAAAGATGGAGAATGTGTAATGGGTTCATCATGGTAATAGCTTCTTCTTTGAGGGGGACGTGAAAGTTGTAGTCACTATGATGTAGCGAAGAAACACCGTACAATTGGATCTTGAGTGTTAAACCCAATAATCTACCCTTAAGGCACAGTTTAATCAAATAATATTTGCTAACTGATTAGGTTACGAGTAGTTTAACGGGTGACGGTTATACTTCTAAAACCAACACGCAGGCACTTCATCTTAGTGCCCCAGTAGGTCCACCGGGTTTTCGTATAGTCCCTCCACTAGACAATAGTAACATCCATTAGAAAATACAATTCTGAAGAATGTACGTTGTTCTACGGAAGTCTACCGAAAAGAAGTTCGATTACAAGTGAAGAAAGGCGACGTAGGATAAACAGCTTACAATAAACGTTATCGGTGCTGGGCTGATAAAGTGCTGCCTGGATAGGAGTTACAGAATGTAAGCGCTCGTGCACTAATAAAAAGGGCTGAACTAAATTAAGACAACACTTGTCACTTTTAGCATTGGTCATTGTGTATTAGAGGATGCCACCCATTCGCTCGCATAGTAACTGTAGAGCACGCAAGCGAAATGAGACCACTATTTTGTGTTGTCAAATTGTTCTACAACTCAGAATGAGACTGATTATCTGGT
Organism: Paragonimus heterotremus; assembly: GCA_013368495.1. Classification (NCBI taxonomy): domain Eukaryota; kingdom Metazoa; phylum Platyhelminthes; class Trematoda; order Plagiorchiida; family Troglotrematidae; genus Paragonimus; species Paragonimus heterotremus. The sequence goes on along the minus strand of LUCH01001155.1, from coordinate 119,621 downwards.
AGCGTTTAGCAACAGCTACAGGCAGATAATAATTATCAGTAAATTTGTTTCCTTTTTGCAAAGCCTCTGCGTGAACTCCAAATAGAAAATCACTGTGGCGAAGTGGATAGAAAGCTACAACTCTACGCAACTTATCACTGAGTACAGGAAGTTTATCGAAGATCCATTAATAGCTCATGGGTCAGATTATTGTATTTAAAGTTTCACTTCGCTTTGGGTCGCTCTAGCAACTGTATGTTATGTGGACCTTGACATCTCATCAGTCCAAGTATCACTTGCCATTGTGCTGTAGTGCTATGTAGTGGGTGGCGCTGGTCACTTGGCAACATATCTTCAATGACAGAACTCATGAACCTCCACCAAATAGGATTTGTTACGTCAACTTCTTCAGGTCTGATTCTTATCATTCTTCATGAGACACTCGTTCAGTCGTCAAACTTATTTGTCTCACACCGATCAGATCGAAATCGAACATGATCCCCGCTCGTGATATATTGCATGATGGTGGGAGATTTTACAACTTAGAAGCACACGTACGAACAAGCTCGAATATCGGTGAAATACAGCCACTTCTCAGTCTTCCTCATGACGCCTTACAAGCTTAGAGCAGGCTTGATGTGACGACTTTCAAATGAAATTGTCAGGTCTAGTATATGCCTTTGGTTCGACCATTGCAGTACGCTTGTTTGAATTGCACCAGATCACAAGGCTCCACCCAAGTACGGTTCATCAGATGTCCACGTAACTAGGTTTTCTTGTTTCACTGTTTGTCCCAAACTTTAGTTGAAGGCTGGTTGAATATAACACACTGAAATGTTTTGTGATCGGCTCATTCTAGTCGCATAGTATGACGTTTATTCGGGTACAGGGGGAAGCATCATCCACTATGGTTAAGCTGAGGAACAAAACTATCTCTTCATCCTCATTAGCTGTATATTTGTTGGAATTAAATCCTTCGAATTATTCAACTGGCCCATTCAAATCGAGCCCATGGAATGTACTCGAAATATGCCGCGGTTGCTCACGGGCATTCTAAGAGGCTGTTAAAATCTGTCTACATCACTCATTTGGAGTACTTAAAAATATTCAGTCGAATCATTGTACTTACCATGGTTCTGCAAACACGTTCCGGGTAGACCAATTCAGTGACATGACAGTCACCTCCCAAACTGTGCAAACCACACGATACTTATTGGATTGTTCTCGTCAAAAAACTACAACAGTCGTGTGACTGAAGGCTGTTTTTGATATTATGTTCCCAAGCCAACACAGTTAAGGAGTTTTCAACAAGAGTTGTCATGAGGCGAAACATAAAATCTACAAGATGGCCGTTAACGTGCTACAATAAAAAGAAATAGTAAGTTTCACTCGCGTAAAAATTCCCAGCGTAGTCATGAAAAATACTGTATAGCGAACAAGCTCGCTTTCAGCGATTCATCATCAGGCTAAATACATCATATTTATATCATATATTTTACAGGGGAATCATGAAGGGGTTAACGGGAAACGGGTGGTTAATGAGGTCAGCCAATTCAATGTCACGGTGCATCAAGTACCCACCTGAACAGTGGTTCTTGACATGCTAACAGGGTGGGGGATGGCCAAAGTAGATCCAAAGTCTGAAGACAACGTTTCTGGATGCATCAGGTGGATTATACAGTTACAAAGTGGATACCCGGAAAGATTCATAGACAGAACCATGCAACAGCGGAGTGAAAGAGACCAGCTAGTAGAAAAGAAAATCGTACACATCGGATTACCTTTCAACGGCGACAAGTGAGCCGAAACTATCACTCGTAGGCTCACAAATACAATTAATGCAACATTTTACGCCGCTAAGTTGAGTGTCCACTTTACGTCCAGTCCGGTTCTATGTCCACGCTTAAAAGTTAAAGTGCCTGTTTCTGCAGCCTCGTTTGGTGTATACCCATGCATTTGTTCCGGTGGAACCAGTCATTTTGGCCGCACAACCAGACGTCTATCTGAACGGGCCCGGGAACACCACCCAGCTTGGCTCAACAGTGGAATAACGAAATCTGTCAACAGTGCCATACTATCGCACCTGCTGAATTTCAATCATTATGTTAATGTGACGGATGCATTTCACTCCATCTACTGAGTTAAAGTCACCCAGTCGAGAGCGGTGAGGCTTAGGATTCTGTCCACAGCAGAAGCGATTGAAATCTGCCTATACAACCCATCCTTGTACTAGGTTTTACATACCTGGACTGAGCGATAACCGAACATTACGTCACGCGATCAAAACCAAGATTTTTTACTGCTGCCACAATGATAAAGAATGTTAAACAGAGTTTCCTCAAAAAAGTCTTGTGCGTAGAAGGCAAATATCATTGATGGTGACAAGAATAACTAAGGACATCATAACCTGGGGACCACGCACCGTTGATAACAGAAATACGCACTCAAATAAACTTGCAACCTGTCTCTTAACCTTGAGTGTTCATCGGCGCTGCATATGCTCATTGTTACTGAAGTCTGAACTCTAGCTCACGTGCACGTTAAACAGGTATGTTGATCGTTACGGTTGTAACATCACATGAGATACAACTGAATTACCGCCTTCAAAAGGTCAGACACATTCATCTTTGAGTACTGCCTCAGTAGCTCAGATCGACAGAGTTGTTTTAACGTTTAACATTTATGAATCAACAAGTTAAAGAATTGACAAGGTTTGTGTGTTACCTGGCCATTTTGTTTGCATCAAGCTATCAAGAGCTCCGATGAGTGATCCTGTGTTCTAGGCCCTGTTTCCTTCAGGATTCTTCCGATTTCCCTCCACATGCTCGAAAATATACATGAGCCAAGAATAAGCAACACCATCGATGTGAATCTGCACTGTGTTGGAACGATTAAGTGGCTGTTAAACAACGGCTGAAGGTCAGTCTCATCGACCTGCTGATCAAGATTTTAGGCGGAGTATGCAAAAAGCTAATAAATAGACACCTCGATACGGCTGGAGCCAGTTTTCGTGGGTTCCAACATGCAAATGAGTAAGGAACAGAAGACCATCGCTTATTGCCGCTGTACTAAGCTATATCCTCCTCTACAGATAAAAAAGACTCATAGGTTCTAGCTACTTTAAGTTTCCCTGTAAAGATATGCCTATCCTTACTTCAAAGACACTGATTAACTTGGACATTGAATAACCATATCTGTGATTTTATTCGCACAATCTCATTAGAAATCGATCAGGTGGGTCATTACATTATAAATCTTTGCCCAATGTTGGTTCAGCATGTTTTGCCGTTTCATAGTCGGTACGTTAGTGAATCAGGGTTAAATACACTTTGGGCAAAAGCTGTGATCCATTATTGCAGGATTAATAGCCGAATTTCGTTCCAGGAACGAAAGGCAACCATCAAAGAAAAGTTGCATAAACGGAAGGCTTGGTCGCTGTAGGGGTATAATGTTTTCACTCGTTCAGCTGGTTAAAAATAAATTGCCACTGATACGGTGATGTTTTACTAGGACCGCAAGTTTATATGATTTGAACAATTCTTACAAAAATGTATTACTTACAAACAGTCCCGACAACATTCACAATCATAAGTACCACATTCTCAAGTACAGCATTGCTTTGTTTACTCAAGAGATGTGACATCATAGGAGGTCTATCTTGTATGTTTTGTTACTGCCATCGCTCAACTCCACGTTAAATCCGGCAAGCCGTTTGCTACTAATATCCTGAGAATAACTAACATCCAAACTGTCTTCACCTTTCTCAATCTTTAGGTAATCTTCGGGCGAAATTAGTGTACAGACTACTGCCTACTGGCCTTCAGGCGTACAATTCTTTTTGGCCACATTTCTAACCAGAAGTTTGGCTAATCATAACCTTATATTTTACAGGTCATAGCAAAACTGCAATTCTTCAAGTGAACCTTTCAGCAACTTTGGGTGGAAACTAATGTCTCTGTTTTTGATCGACAAGTGTAATGCGTGGTTTATGTCAACTGGACACGTGCTTTATGAGTGTGCAAAACAGCTTGATTTGTATGGGTTGGACTTGGCCTTACTAGACGACAGTAATGCTCTAATTTGATGACAACACCTCTTTAATAATCTTGATGCAAAACGGTAATCTTGTGCTGAGTTCGGATATATGTCACAAAGCAGAAGAGGACGAGCTCTAAGCGAGAAATGTGATGTATACTACGATTAACTTAATCTCTAGTCTCCATGAGTGCAGACGATCAGGTGCTATGCGTGAGCTAGATTTTCCAGTTCGTCCATTTTTTTCTACATATCAGCCTAATCGTTGTTCACCCACACCGAGTTTATGTACGCTTTTCATATACGTACGCACTAACAAACGAATTATTTGCTTCTACTGTGAATCTATGAACTTAAAATACAACCATTTAGAATTGGAAGGAACATGTAAACTGATGAATCAAACTCTGTCTTGATTGAATTCATATGACATAAAGTAGGACAGAAACAGTCAAACACTCTCACAGACTTTAAAAACAACTGGAATTGTAACGTTTAATGTGCTGTACCTTCGATTTTACTTCTTACTGTAGAGAAGAATGTTGGCCGCATCTAACGTAGCGTATGGCGTCAAAGTGTTATATTCTCTTACTTGCATTAACTTTGAGTAAGGTGTATATTCCCTAAAGTAGTTATAGTAGGAACCTCGCCCCCTTTTTCCTTGTGCTACTGGAATCACCTACTGCTATGCTGAATAACGAATGAAGTGTTTGGGTGCATCTAAATTGTTTACTTAAAAAAACACTGAAGAGAAGATTAACGGAATGTTCGGATGAAAAGCATTTCTTGAAGTGGGCTAGCTAACGTAGTTGTTATTAAACGAAGTTTACTGTTCGAACAATCTAATGAATGAATATGTCTTGCTCGGGTAAACAACGTTTCAGCTTTAGAAGAGGATTAATTGCAGAAAATGTGGACTTTAGTTGGCGACAACAAAAACATATCCAGATGTGGCGACTGCTCTATCAACTGAACTCCGAAGCCACACTGAAAAATCGGAAATTCTACATTTGGATTCATTTAGTTACCCCACCCAGTGTTGCGTGTGGAATCTACCAAATGATCAAGCAGGTTAACTGCTCAAGCAGGAATTCTCAGTAACTTCAGACTGGAATCAACCAATGCCACCGGTCAGCAATGAAAATATATTACCGATAAGTAGTCTGACGGACCTGACAATTAAAAAACCTAATCGCAAAAAATCTGGACTTCGGCTGTATGTTCCAATTAATGCTCGTCTGTATTTCACTGGAGTAAAGTTTGTAAATATGGGCGTACTGGCCATTTCAAGTTGGTCTTCGAAACAACCACCCCTCTACTGATCCATCATCCCTGTGACCGATGAGGAAGTTTACAAATTCAAAACACTCGTTATTTTCCTGATCACAGGTGACCGGAAGATTGGCATGATAGGCGTTCAACTTTTAAACTCCTATGGACCTAATGGTTTAGCACTGTGTTTTTCACTCAGTTTGCCATTTTATTTCTTCACTGTACCCCGCTAGTCATATATAGTCCTGGTTGTTTCTACTTCTTACTAAACAGGCAGTACGAAATGTTAGCACCTACTGTCTCTGTATCGTTAAAAGTATGTTGTGTCCATCACGTTCTGCGTCTTCGTGTGAAGCTTTGCGATTAATGATGTTGGCTTTGTCTAGGTATTTGTTGTTGAATTGCCAAAACCCTTGTTACTAAGAGTTTGACAACCTTGGTTCCAAGCGAAATCTTCATGAAACCAACGTGGTCTACATTCATATATGTATTCATATGTTGTGGTTGATCTGGTATCTCAGACAGCGGTGATACATCATCAGATAACAGCTGACTTCAAGTGTTGTTCACTAATCGACATAGGCTGCCTCCATTGAACGACAGTTTTGGACCTACTGTTTCATACAGATCGAACATCACCCACAGTTGATTACAGCTGTTACATTCCTAGAGACATCCCAGTCGGCCCATTTCGAAGAGAAGCACTAAACTCGATTTTCGCTCCCATTAGAGCTCGTCAGTAGTGCATATCATCGCCGCTGCCGGGACTAGAACTCTGGCCACGCTTTCATGAGGCAACCGTGTTAATCACTACGCCATTGACCTCACATTAGGCACGACCGAATTATCATATGTGAACAGTCAACCACTTTCGTTTGTGAGTAATGATCAGGTTGGCCGATCGCCTCGATAGAATACATAGTTACTGTCTGTTAACTCCAGTCGATGACCCCTCGACTAGGACTTCTCTCCAAGTTGAAATCACAGAAATTATTGACTTGTTAGGCGGTATTTTGATTACTGATGGGTAGTAGAGGATTTTGGTTCTGGCAAGGATACTAATCATCAGTAACTACTGTGTTCTTGAGAACTGTGGGTAACGGATCGATTTTACGTGTTATTCTTGCTAAACATCCCCCTACTTCCCCTCATATAACGGTTGACTAATAGAAACCACCATAATTCACGCAGTCTATCATATAATATGTAACTAGGGAACAAAGCCCCGTTGATTGATCAAATATTATGCGCAACAGTCCCCATCCATACATTGTTCAGTGGCAGTTGTTAACGGGTTCAAGTTTCCTTTCGGTTGACAGCACACAGAGCAGATCCATTCATTCTCTTGTTCACTTTAATATCAAGAAACGACAGCCAACAACTGGCTTTGTCTTCTGAAGCACAACACAGTTTGGTCGTAAACAGTTCCCTTGGCCTAGCAGATCTGTTGTCCTGATCCAATCATTCGTGCGTAAAGCAGTATCAATTAACTAACTACCACAGAACATCAGACAGTTCAGTTTACCGAAAAATTTCTTCTTCACTTTAACCAATAAGATATCAACGGATACCGGACCAAGTGGTCTGCCCATTACGACACCGCCAGTCTGACAATCCTTCTTGCCTTGGAACTTAAAGTTTACGTTAGATGTTAGCGGAAAAAGTAGGCAGTCCAGTTCGTTATATTTGATTGAACTTTTTGTATGATGGCGAAGTGTGGATAGTTCCTTTCAACGGCAAATTTATGAACAACAACTTGATGTCCAAGGAGGCCAAATGTTTGTTAGAGTGGTCGAGATTTTCTCAAATATCGGCTAACTGAAAGCTGCTCTTCAAGCAGTACCTTGTCACGGAGTTACGTACTGGGGACAATAAATTCGTCAACCATTTGGTCAGTTTGTGACGTGGAGAGCTGGATATCGTCAGTATAGGGCCTAACAGAATTCCAGGTTTGTGCACTTTACGAAACCAGAAAAACTGAGGAAGGTGACCTCCACGTGACATGAGATAGAAAGTACAGATCACATTGATGGAATAAACACTTTAGCATGACCAGTCAGGCATACTGACAGCATATACCAACATATGACAAACGATAAGTAGCGGTGATAAAAGCCTGCATGTAGTCGTACTAGAACGTGCCGTTTCTATCACCCAAGCTATTTGCTCGGTTTCTCGAATGTGTGAAGCAATGTGTGTTTGCACTCCACTACCAATGACATAGCTTTAATAAAAATAAATGATGAGTAAGGAGTTATTGGTTGGAAAGTAAGCAAGACAACAAGGGGGCATGGTAAATATCAAATGGTTAGGAATGCAACTAAGCTGGAATTTAGTAGATGAAAACCTGACTAGGTGGCCGTAATCGGACACGGCAATCTGCGTCTTTGTAATAAGTGTGTACAACATGCAAATCAGGATGACATAATCCAACTGCAACCATCCTGGACGTTGACAAACTCAGTTATCCGGCGTTTTGCAGTGAGATAGTTTAGACCATGTGGAAGATGTGAAGTATCGTTCCAGTTTCTCCGTATCGCCAGCTGCCGACTAAATGAATCTGAACGAACCAGTTGTGGCTGCTTAGTTTTCATGTGTAAACGCTCCTGCCATCTTGGCCGGATAAGGCTACTCACCTCGTATGATGTTTTGCACCGCCTCCTCTTGGTACTCTAAAGTCCACGTCATTCGAGTTCATAACCGCAACGGAGTTGTGTTTACTATTTACTGCACAGGTTTCCTCCTGCTTACCTAGTCGTTGCTAAAGTTTGTATAAAGGTGTCAGTCACAAATTGAAATACATCAAAAACCATTTTGTTTCTTATTGGATCGTCATCCTGATTACGCGTTCAGTCGCTTGACCTAAACCCGAGGAATCAGAAGAGATGCGGCTGAAATGTTTACTGGACAAGCCAGACGAGACAAAACTAAGGCCACACAAGCTCTGGATTTATGGGACAAAACGATTATCATAGATGGCCGACAGACACAGCGAATCAAATTAAACAGTCATATATGGCAGTCAGGGTGTCAGCACAAATCACGTTACAGGGGACATCAGAAGGCAACGCGAGAGAAAACACTGTCCAGATAGCGCACAGGCGTTCGACCGCACACCTGTAATGTGATTGGCTGAGTGGGACCATACCACAACCCACGACCATACCATCCTAGCTGGGCCGGCCGATCGACGTGGCGTCATGCGTCCTGGCTGTCTCGTTAGGAGATGCGCCCCCTAACATTTCTGAAGTTCCCTTTTAACACTTGTACAAGTATTTTCAATTAGCTGACGGCGTCATTAACGCGTTTCAGATTGGTCATCTTGGAAGCTAACCATGTGGTGTTCGCTAGCCGAGCGACCTGCCAAAACTTTTAACTACAGTGTGTTGCTTCTGTTTTGAGCTATACGAAGGCAAACTATTCGACGTGTAGTGAGGTTGTTGGGGAACTCTGTATTGCTCACGTACGTTGCAACTGATATTTGATAAGTGTGTTGTGACCTGCTTTAGTTTAATCAACTTGTTTTGTTACGAAAGGTAGAACGGAGGACTTCGACCCGTTTATAGCAATGTGTTGTACTCCTCCAGTTTTAAGAATGTTGTTTGAGGCATATACGCAGTAAGGGATTGTATCTAATCAGAGGTGAATACACAGCAAGTGACTAAGCATTATGCAAAACCGCCGAGTTAAAACGTAAACATTGTAGAAAACAATGTATCTAATGTTATTTGTGTTGGTCGGAGTGATCCAGTGCGGTCAAAAACGCAGACAGTCCGTAACATATTACTCGTTGTAGCATTGTCTACTACGTATCGTCTTTGTGTCATGAACATAAACTAACAACGGGAAATTGATATGCTGTGAAAATTCTAGCACGAATAGAATGAATAACGGTATATAATCCAGTGGCATACTGTTGTCTATCCAGCACAAATTATAAGAGATAACCTGGAACTAGACATCGGAGCGGTGATTCTTAAGGTAGTCGGTGAGACGTGAGAATAGAAGATCAGTTACACAGTACTTGTGTAGGCTTATGTGCATGGATGGAATCGAAATCTTTTGGAAAGTCTAAATGAAACAATCAACTGGTGTACTTTTGTCAACAGCTTTGCTCACTGTGCTCGCACAACAATTAAATTAGTATTGCAGTGAGTCCGTGTTAAAACCCATGTGGAGGATCTGAAAACAGTGTAAACTCAAAGGCGCAACAGTACAACTATGGAAACCCTATTTAAAAACTTGCCACTGCATGACCTTGAGGCTTTTTGGGAATAGCACAACTTGTCCCCTCATGTTACTAAGCTGTAAGGCAAATTAAGAATTTAACTCCTTTATTAAGGTACAAAAACGTAGCAGTAAAGGTGAACAAGAAACTACATCTTTTTTCAGTCTTGCTGTCTGACGGACCACCATTGAGCTAGTGGAAAAAATAAACTGTTGCACGTGGAGTTCTTAGGGACAGAATAAGAGTGGTCTTTAGGCCAAACACTGATAACATATACTGCATTATTAAGCTTAACTTTGATAAGCTCCTCATAAGCATGTAGTTGGTGAAACTCGCTACCTTCACCTAGACTCTTTTAAAAGATAGGAGGATTTATTGGATCGTTGCCCAAAACCGATCTGATATATCTATAAATCAATGACATGTAAAACTGAGAGGAATCCGGCCTTGAACACAAATCCTTTGGAATGTTATATGGTTGAAATTTATCAGGTATGCGTGATTGATGACTGGCAACAGCCAGGAGGATTAAATCATTATACTGTCTGGGAATTTAAGGAAGGCTGTGCTTTTGCACTGTTCCACTAAATGGTCGTCACATCTTCACCGCTCTACAGACTTCACGGAGTCCGAGGTAAACGACATAACTGATTCGCAAATGATTTATTATCTGCAAAGTTTTAACTCTATTCCAACACGAACGGAACTTGAGACCGATGCTTCTGTTCGAAAGCTTGAACTCAGTTCACCCGATAAGCAACTTTCGTGAAACCATGTTGGAAATAATTCTCAACGGGTGCACGATCATTATTTTTAAACTGACGGAAGTAAACACACCTAAGCAGATTCAATAGTTTACTTGGCCCACTGTGGTTTTACCTGAGTGCATCCAAGTTTGGCCGGTACAAACAGCCAATTTATTTTCTTACGGTATGCTTTATGTAGTTACTATGACTACCAGGGTGAATAAATAAGCATGTTGGTGTTTATTGTCTGGCCTACAGTCAACTTATTGGTTGGATGAGTCACCTATGGCGACTTTCACAGACGTGTACATATCCATGCACGCATACACATACGAATTTATAAACAAATTAGATCGAGCACGTTGATAATTTTGCTTGCATACTGATGGGTTAACGGGAATTTCCATTCGCATGAATGAAAACCCCTCTTCCAGTGGTTTTCATAATCTGTCAAACTTCCTGGGAGGACTCTCTCGAATACAACATCCATCAGCCTTATTTTTTTCATTTCTATCCTTGTGACTAATTGTCATCAATTCAAAAGAAAAACATATCATTAATGTCGTTAGTAGGTCTTACAGAGTGGCCGAAACGAGTGTCAAGCGTTGATAAGCTGGTTGAGTTTGTCACGTAGATCAGTGAAAAACCGGACGAGTAACTATGTTTCAGCCGAAAATAGTTCTTTTTCGTAATGGCCATCATCATAAAATCTAGAACGCGTCCATCATGAGGACAGATATGTGAGAGCCAATTTATCTGCTCAGTATCTTGATCACGACCAGTAACATAATGTGAGTCGTTTAGCATGAGAATGTGTTGTCATCGCTTCTTCTTCAGCTGCTATGGATAAAGCTAGGAAACCTATTTGTAATAGATAGGGACAGTAATAAGATATGAGGAACTCAGAGTCTATAATGAGAAACTAAAAGCATGATGATCACAGTCGAGTGATTACGTCATATTGTTATCACAGATCAGCAGATGTGTCCGCATGGAAGACAGTTTTTAAGAAATATGAGTCCAGGTTTTATTGTGAAAATCCGCCAGTACAGTTGTAGTGACATCAAGTCATTATAACAAAGGTTAATTTGAAATTTCCAGTTGAAGTGAAACTACGGCGAAATTCAGCAAAAGAAATTATCCAGAAATAGTTTAGAGGGGAAAATTTAGTATGTTGAATTGTATGTTCGTTTCAAATTATCCACCAGTCCATCTGTTAATTTGAACGCCTTCGTAAATTAATAAGCCCTTTGACGAGGTCAAGATCACAACTGCAGGCCAGTCATTCTGAAACCCCTACCCATCGAAACGATATTCACGCCATCACAACGCACAACGTCTGGATCAAGACGTTATATTCTTGTTCTGTTGGAGTTGCCTGCCGAGCTGAAGGTGAGAAGGATGATAAGAAGTAGTCTGAAATTTAAAATGGGGATCGGCGTCCTAAGTGTAATCTAGTAAGTAAAGAAATTCTGCGCACCACATACGATCAGCAAGAGTCCATGAGTTGTGGTCGGGTGCACGGACCAGAAGCACTCCGTTTGTCTCATCTAATCAATGGTGGTCATCCTCCAATTTGTCTCGCCCACACGATGTCTCCTGATCTGTCAAGATAATGCACGGTTTTTGATGTCTTTCGCGAACGCCTTGTATGTTTAAGTGAGGTTTTTGTGAAACTAAAATGTTTTCATTTTCCACGATGATTATTTCACCTCTCTGCGGCACAGTGTGAATCATGTAGCTACTGCCCATAACACTGAGTTTACGTCCAGCCCATCGGTAAAGCTGCTTAGTGAGTACGGTAATAACTGGAAGATAAGGAGTATGCGATTCTCAGGGCACTAAATATCAGCCTAACCAACTAAAGTTGGGTCAAATGTCCAGTGTGCTGGCATCACAACAACTGGGGTGGCGGTATAATTCTGTCACGGTGTTTATCACAAATATGTGTATGACGCAATTTCCTTAAAGGCTACTGCCACAAATGTCACCTTGCTATTTTCCAGTGGGATATATTTTCTTGTTGCTAGGACCATTTTTATCGACTTGACAGACAGACATATCTAAAATGTGGTACACTGCATGTGCACTTGCATGTACACGTACAAGCGTGATAACTCTACAAATTAGTATTTGACAACGCTACCGAGTTTTGATTTTTCCACTACTTCGGTATCCCCTACTGTCCAGCTGAACAAGTGCGAGGCGATCAATATCCAAACTAGGTATTTAAAATTTGGAAGAAGCAATATTTAAGTGGAAGAAAATAGTTTCATTTCATTGAAGATATTCAACCCCTTTGATACTAGTCATAAAACTGGTTGTCGGTAAACTACAGTTCGACTGTTCGACTGATTACCGTGCCACACGACTTGAGTTCACTCGGCTCGGTCGTTAAGTTCCAGGAAATTGTTTTCTTTGTCGACGTAGCAGCTGACAACTCTTCTGATTGACTGAGGTTGATCAGTTGATGGTTGATTGATGTTTTAGGATAGGAAGCAGCAGACTTTGAGATGTGATGATCCCATCCTCAGAGTCAAGGAACTGAGCGCAATAAGGCAGTTGTGTGAAAAACAGGCGCGGTATGTAGGTTGAAGCAGAAAAGGATGACTAGGGCCATTTTCGGGCTGAAACCTGAGCACAAAGTACAAGTTCAAGAAAATAATCCCATGCTTTCAGATATGCGATGAGAAAAGGTTTTGCTTACAATACAGTCAGCCACGTTATACCTCAAATTTCAGATGCTGGTCCCTCAGACTCTTTGTTTTGTCACATTAACACCGATTTGTATAGATGGGGAGAAGATTTGATGGTCAAGGAAGTGAGAATCCGGTCACCTCTAAGCTAGCGGAAATCTATTGAATGGGTAGTTAATTCTTTGAGGCGTGCCTCGTAGGACCTGGTTCCTAAACGACGAACGGCTTCCTTGGCATGCCAGTGAACATTCTCGAGGGGCAGTTTGTAAAGAAATTTATTGAACAGGCTAAATGTGTTGGTGAGAATGCATTAAACAGAGTTGATATGGGAATGGTGCCTACTGAGTTGACAATGTTGACAAAGAGAATTACGTATAATGAGACCTTTTTGAGCTGGTTTCAATTCACATTTTTACTACTAAGTCCACTAAGGGCAGTATGAAACGACCCGCGTGAACAGAGTCATCACACTTCAGTTTCCCACGTTCTTCTTCGGAACGATCAGTACGAAACAATACGCTGCCAGGAATGAGAGGACACCTCTGGTTATAACGTTTCGGCATGTGTATTATCATGTTCTTGGAAGTAACAATGGCCTTGAAAAGTAGTGGACAATATCCGTGAGATTTAGGGTTTGAAAGAGAGAATCAAAATCCGTAGGTTGACCGATCGCATCGAGAGTGGACAGGATAACTGTATTGTTAACTCTAACCGACGATCTCCCCACAAAGATTTCTCTCCGGGTTGAGCGTTACACACGACTGAGTGTGGCTGAACGTTTGTATATGATGGTTCCGTCGTGCCTGATGTGAGGTCACTGGCGTAGTGACCAACACGATTGCCTCGTCAAAACAAGGTTAGAGTTCTAGTGCCGACTGCAGCAAAGATATACACTATAGACGAACTGTAACAAGAGCAGAAGTCGGGTCTTGTGTCCCATTTCAAAAGAGCTTGACTAAAATTTCTACTGGAATGCGGCAGCTGCAATCATTTGTGAGTGATGTTCAATTTATGTAAAAATATAATACATCAAATTTCTAAGAGTAATGTGTAATTCAGTATACATTAGAGCCTGTTAATGATCGACTCACTCAGAATAGAAGCACTGAGTTTGCCGATCGCAAGTTGGTGTGCCTTATAAGAACGTCACTGTATATTATCCCGAAGCAATCGCAGTATATTATAGGTAAAATAGGATTGAAAATATACATCACCTACACTTTCTTGACAACCTATCCTTCAACAACGGCTGGACCGATTAAGGAGAGTCTTGTTGGTGTACCAGAGAACTAAGATTGTAAACACAAATCCAATATTTGATTTCTCAAATTTAGCTCATCACTATAATTGGTCAGATAAACATATGAAAGCGGCCGGAGTAGCAAAGCACAGCCACAGAGGACCATGAACCAAAATCAACTACTGAACATTTGTCGTAAGGGCACATATTGCGGTATTCTTTCCGTGGTGTGCCATAATGTTTTCTCTTGGAAAGGACGAAATTTTAGTCTCATGGAGGTTAAGCGATGCCACTGCGAAACAGCCAGTAATACATGTATGCTCTGTGTAAACGATTTTATGCAGCAGGTGATAGTTACACTTATGTGAACCCGATAAGCATCTGGTTCATTTAAACGTTTAATCTTCATTAACATTAATGTACGAACTATGTTCATTTGATGGCCTCCCAAACCGGATTAGCTTGATCTAACCTCAAAAATAAATTAGGGTCTGCACCCATATTTCACTAAAAACAACTTGCATTTACTCTTTTTTGGCTTCTGGTACGTACGCTTTTCATCTTGTGTAAACTAGAAGCAGAAAGTCGGAGGAGCATTCGAGTGAATATTTCTGCAGTAAAACTGTCTCGGGGGGGGGTAGTTGAAAAATAGAACGGAATCACTATTCTGAACTCAGATTCGGGTACTGCTAATGGTCGGTCTCGGTCCGGTAACCAGACCAGTATTACTAAGGGAATATTTAGGAGCCAGAAGAACTAACTCCACCTACAGAAGGAATATAGGTGACATTGTGATCACTAAGTTAAAAGTCAAGAAACAGATTATAAAATCAAGCTCAATTACGTACTTGTACTTGTTCCCATAAGGTTGGGCTTAAAAACTAGTCCTAGTTTTTCATAATTAAGAAAAGTAACATTTGGACTAATTACACCCATGGAAAGGAAGTGAAAATCTTCCTAGTTCCCAACAAACCAACTGGTACAAGGTGATCAGCTAATTACCGGTTTGTGCAGGTAGTATTCGTCCATTGTGTCTAAAGGAATAAACGAAGACACTGGTAAAGAATTGTTTGTCAGTTATCAACTCACAAGTATACCATAGCCAGTGACATTCACTGCTTCGTCAAAAACTACACTCCCGATACCACCAGCAACAAACCGGCGTGTTAATCAAACAGTGAGAAATCACACGTCAAGTAAAATTATGGTTTATACGTTCTAGACGTACACGTAACTAACATGAAACCTTGAAGTAAAGTCCCACGGACGGAATCATGGTGGACACATTAAACGGATCATCAGAAAGTTAACAACTAAACACAGTACTAGGGTAGTCTTAGCGTCATTACAGATTGTCCTTGAATACGCAAGGGAATTTTAGCAGAAGGGAAAGATGTACTTTCAGCTACCTTGCGAATTTGTTATGCTCTATGTGAACGCTGTTCCACAGTGCATACAATGAACATAAAGAAGACCTACAGCTACAATTAGGTAAAATAGCGGAAACCTTGCAGAACAACAAGTACTTTTTGTAATCTGTAGAAAAGTACGTCAGAGCTGTGTTCAGAATTACAGCTAACATGGGTAGCAGTAAGAAATGGTGTACTGATTCAAAGATACAGTTTCTGAGTGACCGCTGGATACCAGTGACAAAGAAGTCTCCAAAAGTTGCTATAGATATGACCTGTAGCGTCACCAACTTGGACGCAGTACAACGGTCGGGAGCTATACTAGTCACCTTGTTAATGAATAGGTGGTCAACATGAGTCATACGTCACTGTTTACACGAATATTCGCAAAACCGCACTATAGACTGTAATGGGAGAACTGACCGACAGCTAGCTGTCTATATTGACAAACATGTTTAGAAACGGCTAGAAACTCGAGTGAGTACAGCCACCTGTGAAAAAGCTGATGGACAAAATTCAACCTCATCATTAGCTGACGGCCTTAACCAAACTGGACATAGAATCAAGACTTAAGATACACTTCCTATGACTTTTCGGAACATACGGAAACGCATTTTTCAGCTTTCTCTATTTCACTTCGTAATCCTACCTAAGTACTCCTAAATATTGTGCGCTGACTTTGTGACTGTTTTGGAAGTGATTAGTTTTGTTTTTCACATTATTATCCGTCTGTCTAAACATCAACCAAGGATTTCGTTCTAAGGAACTTTGTTCCAGTGTGTCAACTCGACTACATAATAAAGTTTACTCAACATATACGATAAATTACTCTCGAGTTCAGCATATGATCATGGAATTCCCATCTTTTATTCATGTTCATTAACAGAGCGACTGTTTTAAACTTTTACAGTTAATTGTAAAAGTAGCCGATAACCCTGTACGAGCCCCTTATTTCTACCCTTAATTTCAACCGAGAACAAGATCGATCATGCAATGTGGATTTGTGTGTGAGCATCTATTTTCGGTTTTTCTCACTACAAAACCACCAGTTGCGTGCTACTTTGTCTTGAAATCACACACAGTTATTTGTACAGCAAATAATCGATAGCGATCATCGCCACACAATTTTGTGAGCTGATCTGTTTCATCGATTGCACCAACAGTGATAGTCCGTTTTGCCGCTATTCATCTCTGATCTACAAGTCTAATGAGTGCAGTACTTATGCAATCGATGAACCAAAATATTGGATTCTAATCGTGTTCATCTAATATTCGTAGCCTGGAAACTGCATCCCGTACTTGTGGTCTGAATGCATAGACTCACAGTGTACCAGTGTGAGCTAGAATAATAAGTATATTCATAAAACATACTCTCATGCTTACACCGTTCAGCTGTATTCCATGAGATAAACAACCTCGGTGTACAGATCACGAGAGTATCTTTACAGTGTCAACTTTGACACAAGTATTCATAGAATTTTAACTGAACGCCGACCTGATACACAACATTTCGTTTAGCACTCAATAGGATCAACGTACATTTGCTCAGATCATAGTATAATATATCATGTTTTCTCTTTTTAGGCAAGTGACAGAAATTCACTTAGTGCTTTACTAAGCTGTTATCAAACATCGAGAAATTTAACAATCGTTTCTCATTTCGACCCTTGCGGTTATTATCAGTGTATTACCACAATGAGTTGAACTTTGTCTGACAGATCCCACCTCTCCCAGAGTAAATAATCTCATTCCATTAGGAAAATTTAAAGATATAATGGGAGGGTAGCCAGAAGTAATTGGGGATAAAAGTGACCGGACAGTACTCCAGAATTTCTGAATTCGAGTTGGATTAGTGTTACTTCTGACCGATGAAACATTGTAGTCACTACGCGAAGTTTATTCGCCACCTTGTCTTCTGAATTTATATCCGTCTAATTTTTACATTACGTCAAGTAACTTGTTAAATTGTCACCATTCTGGTCTTAGTGTTCTCATTGTATACTTTGAATAAGTGGGGAGTATGACAGTACACGTAGATATCCAACGGCGTCCACAATCTTAAAAGGATTGAAACTTATTTAGCTATCCGGCGAGGTAAAACCGGTTCAAAACAACTGGATAAGGAACTTCGTCTTAAATGATAATCAGGACCATTAGTATAATACATCGTTTATGTTAACTTCACATTATAACCGTTGTGGGCATAGAGGTCGGTGAACATGTGTATGGAAAACGTGTATGTAAAAGGTTCATATTGTCTGGTTATTTTCTGATTTGATGACAAAATCATAAACACCTTGTAATGCCACCAATGCGACTTCGAGAGATATCCTCAGCAATTCCAGTGATCTGAAGTTTGACTATTCTATTGAATACTCAGCACCTGAATGTACCGTGGCGTGTTGATTGTCATAGTAACAGCTTATCGTTTACATTGGACTGATCAGTTCCGTATATTCCCAATTTCTTTGCACACTTATATGTTCGTCAGATTCCACTCCGTTCAGAATAACAACGAAGATACGTTTCTTTCCAATGTCCAATGCATTTGTGTGTGGTGCCTGCAACGCCTCAACTGTAATTTCACTGAAAACAACCAGTGCACTACGTCATGTTTCTTAAGTAAACCTGTTAGGTTTGTTCCTATTAGATGCTGTGGGATCGACCGTCAAGTAAGATGCCCAGCAAAAAATCTCCTTAATCGGAAATGGAGTTATGGAAGGAATTCTTTTTCTGAACGATTGGCCAAACCAGTTTATAACAGACTTCTAGTTGGTACTCATACATGTTTCGGAAAAACTTGTTTGTTGGGCGCTTTCAGATATGCATACCGAGCTTCGACGGTCCGGAGTGCCCTACGAGTTTTTCGTCTTTCGGTATTCTAACATTTTTCACTTCAACTCGACGTTCTCCACAAATTGAGGTTGTTGACTGCTTGGTGATTAAGTTTGCCAGCGAGATAATCGGTCGCGAGTACAACTAATATCTTTCATTACTGCTACAAAATTAAATGCGTCCGAAAACTATTTTGAATGTAGACGGGTACTTCCGTTTGTGTAACACAAACCTCCGTATTTGATATTTCATATAGTTGGATCAATTCACATGGATTAGTAGATTCCGATTCCGGTCCAAGTTACGAGTCTGGAATGCTTTAGGTGATTGAAATGATTTCTGGTTGCCAGTGAGTTAAACAACTTAAATAAGTTACACCTTCAGTCCCATGAGAGAAATCAGCTAACAACGACCAGTCCAATAACCATCACCTGTGCTCATGATTATTTCGCTCACAGAGTTATGAACGATATCAACGTCAGCAACCACACCGCTCGTCTCTATGGTCTTAGAACTGCAATGAGAACCATTTTTGTGTTATTTTTGTACACTTCTATTATACACAGTCACGTTATGTAAAGTGTCCACGAAAAATCCATTTAACAATAGCGTTCCATTCAAACAGCTGAATATTCTTCAGGCATAGATGTACATATGTTACAATCGTATCCATGAACTTGCTGGTCAATTCTTGGTCAATATCGGCTCCGACATTTTTGTTTTCGTTTCTCGAGTTCCGCACTGGATGAATACTGATAACTTCTTCTGATACTGTTTCTACCGCAACTCACCTAGGTCTACTGCAAGTTGGAGATGTATGAGGCAACCAGATTTTAAGTGAATTCAGTTCTTCTTCTGCAGGAATGAACTGTCGAAACGTCATCTCATCGGAACGTCCATTTTCGATGCACTTAACGATAAGTTTTACTGATTCACTATTTAAGCGTGTTCTCCAAAATCTCATATGTGTTTACAGTGTGCGTAATTCGTTGTTCATTATTCCTCGCATTCAAACCGGTACCTCATAGTCTTTATTTGAACTCAAAGGTTATAGGTGATTGAAGTGAGAAAGAAATGTGGAACCTTTGAGCAAACAGCTAATTCTCACCATTATCTAAAAAGCTGATTCAATGCAAGTCGTTTGTAATAGGTGTATGGATCGTACCATAAAACCTCCGGCTTACTCAATGCCCTGATTTGACCAATCTTAACAAGAGTGAATTCCGTCGTAAAACTTCAGGATGGGAATGAGTATCATGAAGTACTGCATTAATCAACAACATCTAATGCAAACGAGTATCCAGACGTGAATTAGGTCCGTTTAGTCCAACAGGGTTTACCAAATTATAAATAACTGTAGCTGGCTTATTATTTCTGCAAATACCTACCCACAATGAAAGCAATAGAAAATCTTGACCATGTTTCCAGTCCTAGCGTGCTGTCATCCAAAGGACTGAAGTAGTCATCAATCTTAAAACAAACACCAGTTAATGTGCTGATATATGTCGGCCCCTTCAGATATGTTTGTCTTATTTGGTTCTTTCGTTGTTAAAACTCTGCTTATCACCATCTTGGCGACCTTTTCACGATCACGTTCATATCTCCAAATGGAGATCAACAGTTTACGAAATGACCAGAAAAACACGGGTTACCAAGTTTTTACAACAGGCTTGTCTCAAAAAATGACTAAGAAAAACATCTGACCTTCAAACAGAGCTGAAAAAATTCTGTGTACTGTGTATGAATGGTGCTGAACACAACTGACAGCAGCAGCAACAACAATAACAGTTGCGACAACAAAGTTCAACCAGACTTGAACAATAATACTGCAACCTTGTCCATGTAGAAGTAGATGAAGTGCTTCGTTTCGTGTGTCACATAACTAAAATCGAACAGGTAAATTAAAGGACATAGTAAGGAATGAATCATAGGAATGGACACAATAAATATAGGCACTTGGATTAAAAACGTTCTCTAATCTGTCAATACAAAACTAGTGGATTACTTTAAAATGCTTTTTTCTAAACTCTCTTACACATCAGTTTCTATGAATGAAGCCAGGTTTTGCAACAACATCAACGAAAGCAACATCCAGGTTGATAACAACGGTAACAAGTCCAACAGTAGGTAGAGATAACATTACCAAACGAATAGCATGTTTCTCTATGGGTAAAGTATACTGACAAAGGGTTTAGCAGTTATGCACAAAAAGCCTTTGAATTATAAATGTGATAGCTATGAGTAAATTGCGAGTGGAACCCAAAGTACAGTTTCTCGAAATATCTACCACTCATCTAGAAATTGGTGATCGGTTGCAGTGAGCTAGGTGAATCCATCCTGACTGAGAAGTACGGAGAATGTGACTAGGTGCTAGTTACAAACCAATACAGTGAGAATGTACATGTGTGGTGCCAAGTTTACAGTCATTAGGAATACACTGGAGGGTCGTACATTCTTATTTTCCAGACACGTGGTTCGGAAATCAACCCCCGTTATGTAGAAAATTGTACCGTACTGAGGAGCTTCAGGAAGAGAGAAAATCCTCATTCTTTGTTTAGCATAAAGATGTATCAACTCACAAAGGGTGCGGTCACAACAATCCCATACCTTGATTACCAACAATAATATGTTTGTTGATGTCAGACGACATCAGCCGTCAACCGTTGCTACCAATTACAGGCTAACTGATTAGTTTCCAGTGTTTGTATAACTCAAGGTAGTTTTAATTTAATTACGAACTCAATGTGGGCAATCGGATGCTATCGGAAATTTGCCTTATACCCTACGTAAACAGTCCATTAGAACATTTATTATAAACAAATGTAATATGATGGGCAACAATACGATTGAACTGTTTCCTCACGTATAAGATATTTTGGAGTAATGATGCCTACCTGCCAAAACTTCTTCCGACAATGCAATGCCACGTGGGATTATAACGGTCATCGAATTTTTTCTTGATATAAGCTGCGATGTCTTTTTCGAGTTGGAACTTTTCTAATGCTTCATTGCACAAGTCTACAGCGTCTTGTTGCATGCCAACATCCATATCCGCATTTTTCACGACTGCTTTCTTTTCTGTAGTCATGGCCTCGTAGTTTTGTGTGTGCGTAAAAACTTAGTCGCAAACGCGCGCGTCACGTAAGTTGAAATTGTCCAGTCGCACTAATTAGGTACCCTGCGTGGTTCCTTTTTATTTGTACGGCACACGAGACCTTCAGAATGGCCTTCAACAGGTCTGACCAAATTAGCGACGGTTAGTAGCTTTACTTCGACCCAAGCAATGAAGCCAGAATGTTGGTGGAATGGCCGTCTATGAGATGGCGAAACACAGTGAGGGGAATGAGTGCATAGATATGTGCGGAGACACGTGTGTGTCGGCACACACACACGTGTGTACGCATGTGAAACCGGAGTCACGGGCCGGCACGACGTCCAGTAAACTGAAACGGTTGAGCACAATCGATAATGGGGTCAAAAACATTCCTCCAGCGGTCGTCAAAGTCGACCACTTGTGTCTGTATAGCTTCTTGTCCGTTTGCTACCACGGCATATACGAAGTATGCACACTTGGGTACTATGGTTTAATTACCAAAACAAAGGCGCAAAAAAAAAACGGAGCGTTCAGACTTATAAAATCGAAGTAAACCTGCCTTTGGGTCCACCAGTTGTGATTATAACAGATGTTTAGCAAATAAATTACTCATTCGGACAAAAGCGTAGTATACGTAAATGTTTGTTATAAAGCACGTTGATTCATTTGGGAGAATATAGCTCATCAGTCTTACTGAACAGTCTTTGTTGTTGGAACGCTCTATTCATCTAGTTGTACACAAGTTTTTTGTTGTTAATGTAAGCTTTGTTCAGGTTACTCACTAACAATATATTCCTCCGGAAAAGTTTGCAAAAATCTGGACAACTTACACACTGCTCCCAACCTGCATACAATTTCTATTCCTGACTGACTTAATGGTAGTCTCGTCATGGGAAGTGACTGACGTGGGATGACGAAACTCTGGATTGTACATGGATTTTGTTCCTAATGACTGACAGATAGTTGTCTGAGTTTCATAAGATGAGCTTCTATAAGAAAAAAGTAGGACTTAGTAACTAAAACATTCATTTAAACGTAAAATGTACTGTCTCACTGTAAGTAGTCCTATAGTCAGATTATATTCACGATCAGCTAAGTAATTAACCAATTACAGCTTAACAGTAAAGTGGCTTAAACTGCCTCTTGTGACCGTGTCTTCAAACGAGTAATCAGTCATTGTAGGTCTGGACGTCTATAGTATTTTGTTTATCTCCCTCAAAAAATTTTATAACTCTTCACATTTATATCTGAATCTTGACATAAATCACCTTAAGTCAGTGTAATATTACGGTAATCGTGTTCGAAAATATTTATCCTCTATTATGACCCATAATACCGAATTGCGATAAGGTCCGATAGAACTAAGCAGATCGATATTCATAAACCAAAATATCAGTCATAGCTCGTAATCACTTACGCACCGACCCAAATAATTTTGCAACAGTTGCACCTCATTCACACAAAATAGAAGCTGTCATCTTAGAGCAACATTCATCTAAACTGTTTCAAAAATAAATATGAAAACTTAAGTTTAAGTCTCAATGAAATCAAAAGTGGTGCATATCCTAGTCCTGGCCGAGTTTATAACCCTGAACCGCTGCCCTGAATTTGAGTGTTCCTAACGTTATTCTACGATCTTCGTGGTGATTTTGACGGACTCTCCTCGTAAAACTTTTTACCTGTACCCAAGCGAATTGTGGTCAAGTCATCCTATTGTCTTGGCAGTAACACAATAGCTACAGACGATTTCACGATCAACTGCATTCAACTGGAAATTATGTAAAACCGGCAATGCTTCGAAACCATGACAATTCCATTTTGTCTGCACACGTTTGGGTAAAACTCTAAACAGATGACCGTGACAAAGATACCTTCAATCGCTGAATGATCACGTTCGGTGAAATATGAAGTTTATTTTTAATGAAAGAGATTTTTACTTGTGTTTCGGGCTTTATCACCTTTTAAAAAATTCGTCGGTTTGTTGTTTGCAAAAGAAATGAGAAAGAGACATTGGGCCAGGGTGATCATTTTTCCTTGAAACAATGCTGCACCGTTCATACTGTTCGAAAGGCGAACGGGCCTCAGTTGGAAAAAAAGGTCTGCACCTAAGTCGCCTGACAGATTGGCCTACGATGGATACAGAGAGAAATATAAGAAGAGCCACTAACTGGAACTGAAATGCACCCAATCAATCACACCGATAACAACAACCCAATCACATTATTTCTTGGTTAGTGTTTGTCTCTGTTCTGGTCTCAATGCAACGCCCATATCACTTGGCGTCTACTAATTAAACCGCGTATGCGTTTCATACATGCGGTTAGAAGCCACTTCAAACTGAAAATGGCTTAGTGTCATTTACCCCCACTACTGAAGAAACGGTATCTGTTGTCCACACATAAAATCGCGAAAACACTTCTCATAGTCGAAGTCACCGATCTCAGCAAACCAACTTCCTGATGCTGTCTCAACTATTGATCAATAGGTTTTAGTTTGGATAACAGGTGCTTAACGTCACTCACACCTGATTACAGCTCTTGCATCCAGATTATTATTGTAACGGGTTTATTCCCAGAAAACGTAAAAACAAACTTCTTTTCCGTTTTTGACAAAATCGGATGACTAAGAAACATACTGAAACCAGTGGACATATACGGCGGTTTTGTGGGGAACAGGATGATTCTTGAACACGTACTTTCGTGAAAGATATGTGAAACAAGAAACTCGTTAGTCTACATTTATGTGGAAGGCATCGTACTCCGAAAAAAGACGCCCTACAAGTGTTGCTGGTTAGGAATATTGACCAATTTACTCCGTCCTAGGATGTTCATTTAGATTTCGCACCATCTTGAGGTCAGCTGTTATCAACGTTGTTTAGACAACGATATCGGCTGCGTTTCTTAAACAGTAAACGATAGACCTTAACATAATCTCTAAAAAAAATAGTCCCTATAGATTTCACCCAGAAGGTGTGCCTGTCTATGGTGCAACTGACATTTCCAGTACACATAGAACTCGATGTAAAAGTGAATGAAAGTTTTTTCAATGCTGCCTCCTCAATCCGTAAACAGTAGAACTATATGCTTTATCATTAACTCCCATTTTCATATCACTAACAATACCCCTATTTAGAAGTTAACTTGCTTCTCATTAGGTTACCCGAATTTTGATGTAGGAGTAACATCCAATAGTAGACGCTACAATTTTTTGTCGTACTCTACCATAGAATGAAGGGCAAATTTATCCTACGGCTGTAGTATTCAATCCCCATTTTTTATTGCACTTGTAAGAAATTTATAGATGACGGCAGGGTTTAATGCTCATGCTTACGTGATCTTGTGTTGGACGGTATTATAACTATAGAAAGTGGAGGATGAAAAAGTGTACACAAGAACATTCACTTCAAAACCAATAAGACAGAGTAAAAATAGGCCCAGACACGGGTAGAAAACAGAAAAGGTACCAGAATTTAATCATGTACACCTAAGTAAGACGTGTATATGCTCCAACAGACAGTGATTCATTAACGTTAACAGTAGATATCGTTAGTTGCCTCATATCTGTGTAGGTGACCACGTTGTTTACAAACACAGAATGATATTACGAATGTATGTATCGAGCAACCGCCTAAACACATCCACCGTCAAAACATACTCAAGCAGGATGCTGCAGGCTGAACAAAATTGTACACTGAAAGTACCTTGTTTTTAATTCTACTAAACCCGCCTTGTGTTGAAGACTCAGTGAGTTACCTCAAAAACAATACCTTCGACAAAGCGTAAGAATGTGTCTTAGAGTATGCAACGACTGATGTGTCATGTTGCAAGCTAACTTGAGGCTGCCTGGAACGCATCGATACTAACAAAAAGAGTAACACAGTTTACTCACTCTATCCCTGGCTGTTGGCTTTCTGTCGCATCACGTTTTCCTCTGTCACAGATGGTTGAATATTTCTCTTAAAATATGGAGACAAGCTTAAAGTTACAACTCGGCATGAAAGTATGTCAATGAAATAAACAACAAAATAGTTGGCCTACCACTAGTGATATTAGGCCGTCTGTAACTGAAGTATAGTAAAAAGACGGGTTGGGATCATCTCAAGCGATTGTTATTGGGCCATGTTGGCGGAAGGTAGAACGTCACGTTTCGTTTCCTAAACAGCTGTCACTGCTTGATGAGTCGGGAATGTTTAACGTTTAACAGTTAGCAGATTTCAACAGAAGGTGATGCGTCACAGTCTGAGGATTTGATGTCATGATCACTTCGAAACATTTTGCGATCAGCAATACAATTAACTGTTCATGAAATTTTCAAGTTTCTCCCTTTTCATAGTAAGGGGTATGCCACAAGTAGTGCAGTATTTTAAGAACATATAATAAGAGTAGTGAGTTCAAAATGGTACATGTCAAAGGCATATTCGTGGACTGTAGAGTTCCAAGTATTCTCAATACTAGTAAAGTCGGCAGCCAGCAGATGTATCCGGAGTTGTATCATCATAGCGGCCATGAGGCTGACCAAAAGGTAATACGGCTCGGGCCACTGCTCACCTCAACAGTGATGTGGGATATCATAGAAGAAAACGCTACTAAGAACTTTGAAAATTAACAGGAGAAGACTAAACGAAAGAACTAGAAATGGTATGGATACAGGTACGCCATTGACTGCAACACACCGCCGTCTCAGATAGCGTCTCTAACCAGCGGTTTGAGTGATCACGAGGATCCCATCCAAGCAGACGACACCTACCCACTTTGCCCAATGGATCAGTCAGGGTCATCATATTTCGTGACCACGTTGTTGCCTAATCACCATGTGATTTCACCCAACTGTTGTTGGTCTCAGTATATACTGCCAGGTATGGTAAACGATTAGATGACATACGGAGTACGTGCCCCAAACATCGCAAGCTGTGTACTGTTATTAGTTGACCAATTGATCGCGCCTCTCAAGCGCTCAAGATTGTTGTCCATGACAAAATTGAACAAGGGGAAAAACGGGCATCCTTGACGAACACCACTAGAAGTGATGAACAACCGAGACAATTGTCCATAAACTCTCACCCTGCTTGCACAGTGAACATACAATGATCTCAATGGATTCATGTATTTCTCTGGTGCTCCATTGCAAAGGAGACAGTTCCAGAGAACGTTACGAGCAACTGAGTCGAAAGCAGTCTTCAGGTCCAAAAAGACCACGACTGTCAGCTGTCCGTAACAGTGTGCCGATGTTCCGAGATTAGTCGCAAAGTAAAAATATGATCAACGCACCCCCGACCTGGCCGGAATCCTGCCTGTTCTTTGCATGTCTGACTATCCCTGGGCTTAGTGAGTCGATGTAAAATCAGACCAATGAGTAACTTAGACGCAATAGACACCAAACTGATGCCTCTGTGGTTGTCAAATAGACTTCGGGCATCCTTTTTGATAACGGGAATGACTGTCGATAGGCACCAATCACGAGGCACATCTTCAGTCCCCCAAATCGTCTGGAGGAGTCGCGTCAGTTCTGATATCAACCTCTCCCCATCATCCTTGAAAATAGAAGCAAAGAGGAGGTCTGGACCAGGAGCCTTATTACGCTTCAATAACTTCAGCTCCAGGACAACTGCTTCAGAGGGAGGAACGTCTGGAATGCATTCGGGTCCCGTCGTCTACATGATCTGGTTGAGGCCAGCTGGACTGTTCTTCAAAATTTTCATCCCACCTGTCAAGTCTTCGCGATTGACTGGTAATGAGTGAACCATCCGTTTCACATATGGTCTCACTTATACCGACTCGACGGCCAGTACAATCACGGATCAGGGAAAAAAACCTTTTGCTATTCCCGAATAAAAAGGCTCGTTCCACCTCTTTCAACTGTTCGACCAAGTATTGCTCACGGTGTTTGCGTAAACTTTTAGTCAGTTTGCGTTTAAGTTCTCGACGGTAGTCATCATATTCAGAACCACGTGGGATCGATCGACGCATGTTCATGAGGTTTATCGACGTGAGGGAAATTCAATTCTATGGTAACTGAACAGCTCGTGCGGAACATACCTGTTCACAGCATGCTTTCATAGCTGAGGCGATTTGTTCTTAGTGTTCATTAGGATCCTTCGTCTGACTCGATCTGAGCAACTTGTTCACCAACACCTCCTGGTAAGCGTCCTTCTCGCCCTCGTCGCTCGAATGCCAGTTAAGTACCTTACATTTACAAGCGTAGGTCCTCTGGGCAAATGATAAAACAAAACGGGCACGCACAACAGCATAGTCCGAGTCCAGGTGGTTGTTCCAAAAGACACAACAGTTCTTAACAGAGTGGCGCCACCTGTAACTAACTGCTATATGATCCAACTGTGTCCACGGTTGGGAAGCACACGAAGGTCTCTAAGTAACACAGTGCTTTTTCCTACGTTCGGTGCTCGAAATATAGAGACCGTGGGATGCACATAGCTGTAGTAGTCTTTCGCCACTGTCGATGAGTTGTGCCCGAACACCAAACATACCTCCCAGCCTATTCCCATAAGGAGTAAGACGACCAAGCTGAGCATTCAAATCGCCCGCTAGTACGATGATGTCTGAGTGTTTAGTTTACCTCAGAAGGTCAACGAGAGCGTCAGAGGACGCATCCTTGGTAGCATCCGAACAGCTGTCCGTTGGAGTGCACGCCGATATAATGAATAAACAACGTGTTTCTAATTTGCGTCTACAGACTTCTACCGATGTATTGAGTCTGACAGCGCACAAGCGACTGCTCACTGAGATCCAGTCGAGCAGACAATGCTCTGCTCTTGAACTCAGAGCGATTCCTATCCCAGCTTGACAACGAGATTCAGCTACAGCGTCACCAGAAGCCCTGAGATAGAAACGCTTGGATCGACAGTTATCTACAGGTGAGCTCAAATGGATAACATTGCTGGGATCGTAGACTCGCGTCTCCAAAACACAGCACACATCAATACCCAGACTTGAGAGGGTACGTGCCAGGGCAGCTTGCTGACCGACTTGTCGGAGAGTGCGGACACTGAAGGTCTCAGAAAACAATTATCGCCCGAAGGCACATGGAAATTAGAAGAAATGGGGGTTAAAATAGTAAAGAGAAGTCGTGTTGGGTGAATATTGTCACCGTCGGGAGAACGATAACTTCTGATACTTCCAGGTCGTTTACGCCGTGGAAGGGGATTGATTTAGGGAACCCACCCTGAGTCTCTAACTCAAAAGTCTGACCTGCGAGACAACAGGATATAGGGTTCTCTTGGGGGCCCCTACCTGAGGCCAACGACTCAAGAGTCTGACTCAGTTGGTAGTGAGGGGCTTGCCTAGCCCGAAGGCGCAGTGAATAAGACATTGATGTCTCATTCTGAGCAGTGCTGCGCACAGTGGATGTACTCGAAGCTACATCAGGCTTCTGAGAGATAACAAATATTTTTCGGCCGTACTGGATAATACGCCGGCGGTCACGGTCAACCGTTGGGCGATCGGAGTGCTCTTTGTTTGAGAGCATCTTTTCTAACCCTCTTCTTCCTGATACGGAAGACAGCAGTGCCGCAACTATAAAAATAGTTCTGCTGTATACCCATAGGATCGTGCCTCACTACCTAAGCACTCCTACACGGTCAGTAGTGCGACATAAAATCCTATGAGTTTAACTGCTTTTCATCTGACTGCTCCCTTTTGGCCTGTCTGACGAGGTTGCATCTGGAAGGACCGGATTCCTAGTCAGCATAGCCCGCCGGATCGAAGCAGTACACAAGCTCGACCACCTCGCCAAGGTAGCAGTATAGGTCAGGAGTCGGCAGCCAGAGTACTTGATGTGCATTTTCAAAAGTCCATTTGTTTCTTTCAGACGGATGTGTTGGAACGATGTCTTGCTAAAGCAATAGAAACCTTGGCTGTGTGATTTATACAAACATATCTATCTGTGGTAGGCATTGTCCTACATCCACAGTGGACTTATCAAATCATTTTACGTGTGTACTGATACGGCCCTTGGAAAACAGACTTCCCCCATCCGATATCCCCCTTCGATAATAGTTCTCAGACTCTTCTTATCAATCCAGTAACAAATTATTGCATCTCGACAAGCTCCATAAAGGATGTGTGAGAAATTATGTAACGATTTCGACGGTGTTACTTGATCCACCACCCAGTGTCGGTCGTTTTGGCGGTGTGTATTCGTTAAGCAAGACTGCCTCTTTAATTAACTTAGTGGGAAGCTGAAAAAAGGAATACTGGTAGTCCTGGACCGAATTGATGGGAAGAATGTTTGAACAACACAGGGATAAGCGACAAAACGCGATCGATACCACAACGTTGTCTTCAGAACACCGAGTGACACATAGGTAAATCGGATCCCATAGGTCAAAAAAAGTAAGATCTGTCAATACAATATTTGTTTATACACGTTCACAGATAGTATAATAAAAAGTGGACGCAGAATGATCTCCGCAGATCCAGGTCAACTAGGAACTCTCACTTAAGGTTAACATGTGGATACGAAATCGATAGGTCAATATATCTGGAGGGCGCATGCACGTGAATTCATTACCAACCAATGGGAAAACAACACAGCTGAAATAGGGTGGGTGGGAACCGGTGGGTATGCGTAGACATGGAAACACCTTAGACCCTAAGATCGATACGTAAAACAAAGCACAACTCATCTGTATCTAAAAGGCCAACAAGGATTGATAATAACTGTTAAAAGTCACCAGGGGGTACGTAGTAAACATGAGACAGTCAATCCGAAATCACATCAGTGCTATGCTGACCCAGGGCACCCTAGGTAGAAAGTAAAACCCTGAGGTTATCCTCACAGAAATAGTAATGATACGCCGTATCATTCACTCACTGAAAGCAATAAAGTATAGTAGTCAGTCCTAGTAACCACATCAGGTCAAAAATACAATGACCAGTGGAACACCTACCGGGAACCAAATGACAAGGAGCTGTTGAAGTGGGCTGGATAGGCGGAATTTGCATGTCCGTTGCAATGACCTACTGTCAACCCTAATCTAACTACCACAATGATAAATACGGTAATGAGACTGATGGTGATCAACTCGGAACAAATGAGTTAATTCTATGAATTCCCAATATATGGTTGGTCGGTCGTGTCGTGAAGACAAGCTGACACCCTGCCTACTCCTTGCTGATTTGGTCCAGTCGGCAAGTGTTTACATGGTAGTCGTCTAATTCAACTTACCCGCAGCAAGTAGGACGGACATGAAGGCTTAGCGTTTCCTAAAAGATTGCTATTGTCAATGTCAGTTACTAACTCCTGTTTCCAGTATGTTTGGATACGTGACTCGACAGTCAGCTATGATTGGATAACATACTGTTCTATGTCAACTGAGCGTTCACGGCACCCAGTAATATTCATGCATAACGCTGATTGCTGAAGAAGAAAAAACAATCATAAAGTATGACTCTCCGTCAATTCCTGTGAATAAATTCAACAGGTCACACCTGCCATTTTGAGATCACTTGGGAAGCCGGTTAGAAACTCCGTCCAATATGGTAGAATACCGACGTTAATGACACGTCTTCTTCTGTAATATTGCTTCTAGCTAGTCCCGTTTTATTTACCGCTTCAATTATTCTTTTCTTTTGACAAGTTGTGTTATAAGGTATTCTAGTCACAGTTGCAGATAATGACGGTTAGAACCACGATACCTTCTGGTCATACTCGAAGGTGTTCTGCTTTCATCAACCAGGTAGATGTGAAGTTTTAGATTTAGTAAAGTATCTTTTGTGGAATGTACCACGTGCTCTTGTGGCCTAGTCATATAAAGTCAATAGCCCTATGAACCACAGGTTAACTTTCGGCGAGAAATATTAAAACCATTCAGGTGGGTATTTTCATTGTTTCTTCTTCTCTGTTGTTAGTGTTACACATGTCTTTCTGTGCTCTCTTAAAAATTTTGCTACAGGCACCGTCAAGTTTATTAGTCTATTACTTATTCGAGTGGATAACATAGTGTACCTTTATATTATTTGGGATCCAAGTGAACGTTATTCTTGATCAAGACGCCTGACTCAAAGTATTCCATCAAGAGATGGAATATCCGTGCGGCCTCAGATGATCCACATGATTTCAAAAAGATGATTTCGTCGAGTGAATTTGAAAAAGCGAGTATTCGAAGGTAAAATATATTGTACAAAGTCACATCGTCTGCTTCTCAGCAGTTACTTCAGCGGAAATGTTAAAGTCTGTTTGCAGTGGACGGACCCAACAACAAGAAACGAAGACAGTATGTTTGGCATTGACAAACCAGTGATGGTCTAGATTCAGTGGAATGATGATCCTACTGTTAACAAAATTCGTATTGATATGGAAACCACAAGAAAAGCAAAAAGGTAATAGGTTAACTAGCGAAAGTTGGTGGTCATCTTTACGTCAGTGGGGCAAGGGTCAAACTAAACCCTCGGATTAATGTCTGGTTAAAGCTCAGGCAAATGTAGAAAAGCGTAGAGGAATGTATATAACAACAGATATTAGAAGTTACCAAGATATATCAAAAGAGGTGATAATTTGTTCGGCACACAAATAACAAGGTTGCTACAGTCCCTGAAAATTTCAAACTGTGTCGTGATTTTGGACGGTACTTTACTTGGAAAGCGTTAGTTGATCCCATTTATTGTCCAATTTCTTTCGGGTGTTTAGTGAAAGCACTACGGAAAGTCTAGTTTGCCGAATCAGACAACCCTCTGGGGATGTACTTACTTATGCGTGTTCCCGGTTGCCTTGATATATAACCGATGTGTCTGCTTCCACGTGCACAGGTAAAACCTAGAATCACCTTAGAGTTGGTGGCCAAGGTTGTTGGGTCTTTCCTTAATGACGAAGATATCTACGTGGTCTCCCCAATGAGCTCGGGTTTTGCCGCATTGTACATCCGCTTGACGGCCGACTTGGGTCTGCGCCAGACGGGATCAAAATTGTTAACTCCTCCGAAAGATAGAGAGGGGTAAACACGTCTTCGTAGTACGATTATGATAACAGTTTTGGGTCAACTGGCAAGGCGTATTTATCAGTTAAACGCGTAGGGTAATCATTATCTAACAGTGTTGCCTGTAGCAGTTGCTCGTTTTATTCATTGATAACTGATAACATAACTGATAACAAACACGCCGTCCATAACCCCCACTGACCGTATTTCGGACTCATCCCAGCTACTGTTTTCACATTTATTGTGTTGTAATTAACCTGATGCTCAAACACAAAAAACAAGTTTTGTTCGTTTTATTCTAGCTGATCAGTTGTAACAATTCAACGTATTCTACCGAGTACTGTGCGCACAAGTCCGCGTTTTTAGAACATAAATGCGTTGCCCTCAAAACGAATGTACTGACCCGATCAGATGTTTTTGTAATGTATGTTCTTAGGTAACGAGTCCTCTGTTCTTCCAATCAACAAAGGATCCGGGAGAGGCATCTGTTCGTCGATCTCAGTATCAGATGTGAATTTAACCTCTCTGTTTGGACTTGACATACGATTGTATCACATCTCTGGATGTGATGAGTCCTGTACATACCTTTTGTAGAACAAGGTTCGTATTTCGTGTAACACCTGCCGCCCTAAATAGCCATAACATAAAACCTCCTGAGTTCTCCATCGCGACTACGTCCACTTGTCTATACTAAGTTCGGTCGGGCAAAAATTGTACGTTACGTTTACAAAATAAAGTGGTTTGCTTAACTCGTCTGGAGGCACTCTAAGCTGGAGATTACGAGTAGTTACATAATCACGAGTACTATTTATTGTGTCGACCTTTTAAGTTTGACCATGTGAAAATCCGATCCAACCCTATCTTTTCCAAGTGTTTACCCTTGTGTATTCTACCTTTCCTACTTCTAACTATTAACTGGACTTTTACCGAAATGTTCACGTTTTATCGCATAGAATTGACAGTTATGCTAATAGCCAGTTATTCATTATTGTACTTTTTTTGAGTGGTACGTGCATTGTCATTTTGGAGCTCGTCTCTTAACCGTTGTTTTTGAGCTTCTTGATTGCTCAGATGAACTGTGTCGGGTATGTATGTCATATTATATAATTATAATTCATCTTTAGCCTGTACGGTATCAGACTTTGACCCATTTCCAAAAGACGATATGTCTATCAAAGCTGTTGAGGTTGTTCATTCATTCACTTGGATAATTTGTTCAACGGTACCGTAGCGTCGTGATCCAATTTTGTTTTGATTAGTTGGGATCGTTGGTCTATCACTAGGCGTTGTTCAACGTCTTTGTGGAAGACCTTGCCCTAATAATTGCATCATTCGGAGCATTTCTAAATAACGATTGGACAGTGACTGATAAAACTGTCTTGTGTTTGACATTGAAGTCCGAGTCGAGGTTGACGAATTGAAATTGTAACCTTCATGCCAGATGTACTGAGTCCAGAGTGTACCGGTTCAAGTGTCTCAACTAGCCAACGAACGAAATGTCCTTGTGTAAGACGTCTCACGTCCAACCGATTCCATCTCAAATGAAGACGGCCGTTTGTTGACAAGTGCTTGTTTTTTTTAAATATTTATATGCCATCACTGTGGCAACAATGCCGATGCATGTAATTGTCATCAGTTCCAGCCCTCCCGTGAGTTTACAAACCTTCGCTTTAGTCAGATCTAATAAATCCAGTTATGAAATGGGAGTGAAACTTGAACACTTGTGTTTGAATAGACACACCAGCTTCTGAAATGTCAAAAAGAGGATTGTGGTTCGAAAACCTCCCAGCCCCACCACGTGTCCAAATCTTTCTTTATGGTGAATACCTGAACACCCAAAGTTGCATTTTTATTTTGAAATTTTACCTGTTAACAACGCTGTGAGTAGTGAAAATTTCATTGTAAATTATCATCCGTGATGTTTCATGGCGCTGTTTTGCCATCTCAAATTTCACAGAATATCGTATTCCTGGTTGATTTGCCACAGTTACCATTGTTAACTAATTACATGTTGTATCCTGAATCAACAACCATACAGGTGGCTTGGTGCATAAGCATATCTCGCATGTCCTGTCCAATATGTTCCATTCACTTTCGACATTTAGTAAGTCTCGTGAGAGGCAAATTAGCAAGTCGGCGTGGAAAACGTTAAGAATTCAGGGATGTACGATGCACCTGTTTCACAAGACAATATGTGAGATATATGTATAACGCTTTAACTTTTCAGCTGCGTAAACGAGTTCATCATCGTATCACCTGCATTTTCAAGGTATCCCAACACATCTTTGGTGATCGACTGATAAAGATCTGCCCTCCTCAAACGGCTACGTCAACCGCAGTGATGGCGAGCCCCTGCCTGCAGTGTGACTTAATATCAGCAACTATGCCAGACACAAACAGTTCTCGTCTATGACATAAGGATCACACCAGCCACCGACCACCAGACTCAGCCAGTCATTTCAGACGCACCGCACTCCGACCTAACTACGGTAAGTCCCATGTCACCACCGTTTCTTCGCCAATATGTTTTGTGTTAGATTACCTTTTAGGAAGGTCAACAGGGGCAGTTAAAACGGAGAACAATACAGTTTGTCCGTAAATTCGTATCATCCTCAGTTTTTCTGAACCCAGTTAATGACATGAACCGCACGACTTCGTACAATATTTACTTGGCCAGCATACATACGGACCAACCCTTATGGCTCTGAAGTCGTACGTCTGAATATCAGGGCTCACGCCTACCCACTGTAAAACACAAAATTCACCAACTAAACTAAGTTATAGCCCGTCAAGCCTTACTTTCAATTATACGTAATTTTAAGCGAAACTTCTTAAAAACTGCTATCGGCTGAGTAGGTAGAAATGTCTGAAAAACTAGAGACGTTACTGTTATACGCTAGCGAATTCAGGCAGATAAGTGGTGGTTATTTAATAGATGATTAATCTAGTCAACATAATCTTCACAAGCTTACTCCCCCTCGACAGGGACATTTTACAGCCACATTTTAGTAGTGTGCAATCTGTTCTAGAATATCCCACCTACTTTGCAAGTGATACGATGCAAAGAGAAAATCGTTAGAAATGTTGTGCCTTCAAGATACCAACTAAAAGGACGAATAGCGACCCACCCGTCGAAATATTCAAGGCATAGAGGATGAACATAACAAGTATATGTTGAACAGTTTGTTTAAGTCAGTAGTGATGTTTGAAAATCACGTTTATTATACCGCGTTGTAGAAAGTCTCTCAATGGCAACAATCTTCTGAGCGAAATATTTTTGCGCGTTCCTACTATGCAGAGTTAGGTGCAAGGAACTTTGTTGTACTCTGGTGAGGGCGAATGATGAACTGCACTGACCGTTCACGTCTGAACCGAGTGTTTTAGCTGTCATTCACTCAAAGCATCAATCAGTATTCCGGCATGTCATTTGAGTGAACAAGAGGCTTAAGGCAGGAGGACATCGTCCACAAATGCACTCATTTGCTTCCCGAAACTGGACTAAAACGCAGTTGCTTGAGGAAACGTTTCAGCGAAAACACCGAGATCTACAACGAAAACAGTGGATGAGTTTTCTTAATCCTCTCCTAGTTTAGTTATACTTTTAACACTCTGTAGACTTCATGCAAAGTCTGTTGCATGATCTTGCAATGATCACGTGACACGGTTGCCAGCAGTTGTGAAGTACCTTTGTTTGCACAATAAAAACACCTTTGTGGCACCCAGCAACATGGTTGACCCTTATACCAACTTTCAAGTTTCAGCTTGAAACAACTACGGAGCTTGGTTTGACCTACTGATTAAGGTGAATATGTCTCTGCGCACCATGTTGGAAGCTCTCTTTGGCGGTTTCAGATAGAAATACAGGACTATCCACTAAATTTTTCCACCTGTTTAAATGCACATAAAAATAAGTTCATGTAAACGTGAATCTGATTTGATACGTTAGGAATAAAATGGGTTGGAAACAAAATGTTAGACAGAATGTTGGCAGGCGATTCAGCAATAGAGAGAATAAAATTAGAAAGAAACCAGTTGAAATGAGAATATAAGGCAGGTGACATCCTACAGTACGCAGCTAAACATTCAAAATACAAGTAACTGACGAGCGGAAACAGTGACAGTTTGGAAGCAGCTTCAAATAATGAGGAATTTGTGACGGGTAAACTGTATGAGGGATAGGGTTGCCACCCTAAATATCTGTATAACACTTGCGTTTGAAATCGTTAACTAATGACGCTGTCCTGCATTGTACATAATCGCATGCCCAGTGGATATTGCTTACAAGTCAAGTGACCTATATGATTTCAGTGAGCTGCTCCTGAGATGGTTAAATGCTCTAAGGAAGAATGCAGTAAGCAGTAGATAGTGTTATTCATGAGGATCTCATACGCAGACATTAGGTAGACCACACGTGTTTAACATATAAATCATAAAGGCTATCCCATCTAAACAACACAAGGGTATTATAGGATTAGATGAGATCCAACTGTGAAAAGTCAGGGCTCCGGCTGGATTCGAACCAGCGACAGAAACACTATGGTCATAGTAGACAAGGGTTGTCTCCCAGACCGGAGCCGTCGCGACACACAGATTCGGTGGTTTGAGACGTTAGGTGAGATGGCAGCTAACCGAGCTCAGTGGTCTAAACTTTGTCGTTGCTTAACCGAATTGTCTGGGTAGTGCTTGCATTTAATGATGCAAGGCAGTGAAAGTCGCAAAGAAGCTGTCTTGCTGATGACGCCTTACTTTCGCCTACAGTGCGATCGTTTGTTTGCAAGGTGTCGGGCCCTTGATGTTATATGTCTGATTACAGACGTAGCTATTTTTAGTGAACAAGTCCATCCCCCTCCCATTCTTCTTTTCTCCCTTCCCATATAGGGTTGTTTCCCTTCGTGGATGTTTGGCAGTTAAGCATCAGTGTGAACCACTGATGCATTGATGCTTATGATGACGATGATGATGATGATGTTGATGATGATTATGAATAGTATAGCACGATATCTCTTCTTCACCATACTCCCCCTCGCAAACATTGTTCCAGCTGCAGCAAAAGCCGTTCAAGCTATCTTCGCTCTGTTGACGATCTGCGTGTTGGCCTCGGGGATGTCGCTGCCCCTGGCATACACTCTCTTTTGCTCGGGGTGTCGTACCATTTGCGAAGCTGGCTTCCTTGCACTCGATGTTGATTCTCCTCATTCTCAATCAGATACGCTGGGCCACAGCGGTTCACTACTACATACGGTCCTCTCCACTTCGCCAGGAACTTCTTAGATCCTGGTTCTATTACACCTGGACCCCGCCTGTCTCTGTATTTAACCTTCGAATCAATTTCAAATACCGCATTTCGATCAGACAATCTTGCGGTTGACTGCTCCTTAGAAACTTCTTGTGCGTTCTGCAAGTTCTGGTTTGTTACTTTCCGAGCTTCTATTACTTCATACATGCTCATTCGTCGGTCTCTCCATAAACCAATCTTCTGATCGACTGGCAGGCTTGGCACGCGCTTGTACATCAGCTCGAACGGCGACTTCTTCGTTGTCCCTTGAGGCGAACAGCGGTGGGCCAACACAATCAATGGTAGCGTTCACTACCAGCTCCCTCCTTTCGCCGCCAACCACTTCTTGATTGTGTGATTGTTTCTTTCTGTCAATCCATTTGACTGAGGATGGTATGACGCCGTCCGAATTTTATTGAGTCCTAAGCGCTTCCATCAGTTCCGAAACTCCTCACTTTCGAAGCAAGGACCTTCACCACTCAGTATGCTTTGCGGTATTCTATGATCTGCAACGATATGTGCCATTACCGCCCTGCATACACTGTTTGCAGGGTGATCAAGTATAGCGGCTGCTTCCATCCATCTTGTGAAATGTTCAATCTGCGCTATCATCTATTGATTTCCGGATGAAGTTACAGCGAAGGGACCCAGCACGTCCAGCGACCATAATTCCCCAATTTCATTGGCCGGAATTGGTTGTGTAGGATACTGACTGAGATGATTGGTTCTCTTCAGCAGCTGACATCGCTGGTATGCCCACACATAAGTGTTGACATCATCCTTCATTCCCGGTCAGTATGCCCTTTGCTCCGGTATTCCATAAGTTCAGTGACATCCCGTATGAGCCAGCTGATGAAATTCCTTCACAGTTGTCGCTCCCAACTCCGTCGGGATAACAGACACGCTTGTTCCATCCTGCAGTCGCCGCATTAAAATCCCGGCACAAGTCAACCGCAAGTTTGACAAGTGCATTCTGAAAGCTTTCGCCTCCGGATTCCCTCCGTCCTCTGGCGGTTGTTCGCCCGATAGAAGGTGGTAATCACAGCAAAGATTGGCGTATCCATCCTCTGTGCTGCTTGTAACTTTCCGGGATCGTTCTCTAGTTCAATACTATTAACTCCGATTACGTAATTGTGAACTTCATCTATGGGTTGCGCTCGGGAAAACGAATCTGGAACATAGTTCCCTTTTCCAACTACGTGGCGGATTGTGAAGTCGTACTCGTGTAGTCCGAACGCCCAACTCGCCAGCGTTCCTCGGGGGTCCTTCGCCGATGTAATCCACTCCAATGGCTTGTGGTCGGTCTTCACATGGAAATGTCGGCCGAGCACGTACGGCCTCCATTTTTCCAAGGCCCATACGATCGCTAAACACTCCTTCTCTGTCGTTGAGTAGTTTCGTTCAGCAGCAGTTACTACTCAACTGACGTATTCCCCCACATCGTTCTCCTGCTTCAGTACAGCTCCGATACCCACATCGCTCGCATCCGTCGCAACAACGAAGCTTTGTTCAGTCACTGGCAACTTCAGGGTCAGCTGTCCCTCCTTCATCAATTGTTGGACTTCGACAAACGCTTGATTGGCCCTATCTGTCCAATGAAATCGACAATCCTTCTTCAGAATTACGTACAATGGGCTGACGAGTTAATTGAGGCTTTCGTTGAAACGGTTATAGAACCCGAAGCGACTGAGAAGCCGTCGAAACATCCTCTTCGATGTTGGCACCGGAATGACTTCGATCGCCAGCAGTTTCTCGGGCAATTGTTGAACATCACCCCGACCGACCTTGTGACTTATTAGTATTACCGTTCGTTTCTCCACTTGATACTTTGGACCGTTGATCCGTAGGCCGGCTCTTTCAATCTTATGTAGCTTACCGAAAATCTTTGCCACGGCTGGGACTGCTACGACCTTGTTGACTGTAATCTGATTGAGCCGCCTCAAGCCGACACAAAATCGAAACTTACCACTAGGCTTCCTCACCAACAAGAAGGGAGAATTGAAAGGACTATCAGCTTCCTCAATAATTTCATCCTTTAACCTGTCCTTCACTTGTCTCTCAAGTGCATAGGAGTTCGTCTGGGGCCGAATGTTCGAAATTGGTCTGGTTTGATGGAGATTTCGTGTTCAATCCAGTTGCAATAGCCATATGGGTCCTAATCTGTCGTGAACAACTTTCGCAATTTGTGTATCACTTCATTCAACAACCGGTTGTCACAAGTTGGTATTGTCCTCGGTGCTTTCGCTTTAGGTTGTCTGAGCTGAGGTTTGCGTTTTATCACAAATGGAACTACACCATACTTCGTTACGAGTTTGTCATGCTTCAAGTCGATCATGGCCTCAGCGCAGTCAAGAAAATCCGCCCCGATATAATCTGGAGTTCGCCGGGGGAAACGATAAAAAGTTGTTTGGCCACTTGACTATCGATCCGGACATCATATTCTGCCAGGCCACTAACTTTGAGAGTAAAATCACCAACTGTTCGAACGACTGTCGTACACAGCTGAACTATCTTTCCTGGCCTCGGTCCAATCAATGAAATCGCAGCCCCACTGTAAGTCAGACAACACCCCGAGCTACTATTGATTTCTAATCTGCCATGAACCGCCGTTTTGTCAACTGCCCCTATTGTCGGATCACCCTTCCCAGACGAAAAACAATCATTGAAACTTTCAGTAAAGTATGGCCTTTTCTTGCCAAGTGGGCAAACTCTTCGCCAGTGTCAACGTCTTCCGCATCTATAGCAGACGTTGCTACGGTTCTCATCCTTCAAAGCTGCCACTTCTTGAGTCAGTTCTTCCACTGCGCTTCGAAGGTCATTCAGTTCACTTTGTTTGCCTGCCTTCAACTCGTTGACTGTCAGGGAGTTTTCTGCCAGCAATTGTCAAGGCACATCCGCCAGCTGATCCAATGTCGTCGGATTCGCGATGAGAGCCACCCTGAGCCAATCCCTAACTACTGGTGGCATTCCATCCAAGAACTGGTTTGTCAGCATGCACTGTTCTGAGTTTTGATCCAAGTGTGGCAGGGCTGTTGACAACGCTGCCTGCAGCGACACGGCATACACAACAGCGTCACCTCCTGGTCCAATCCGGCCGCCCCCGAACCGCCGCATTGTCACCTGGCAGTCAGCGGGGCTGCCTAACCCGGCGATCAGCGCCTTCTTCGCGGCGGCCCACTCCAACTTCTCACAGCTCTTTCGCGCCGCCTCCAGCTCAGCCCTCCCCCAGTCCTAGAGCAGCATCCACAGGGCCGCCAGCTTCGCCCGGTCGGCTTTGACTCTGACCATCTCCGCTATGTCCTCGATGTCTTCCGAAGAACTCCGGCTGCGGCCA
This sequence comes from Paragonimus heterotremus, assembly GCA_013368495.1. NCBI lineage: Eukaryota > Metazoa > Platyhelminthes > Trematoda > Plagiorchiida > Troglotrematidae > Paragonimus > Paragonimus heterotremus. The sequence continues at coordinate 78,548 of LUCH01001155.1, read as the reverse complement.
CGGAATCTTCATCCTTCAATCCTGGTCGCGGCACCGAGTGTTGTAAGCCAAGAACGCGGATGGCACAAGGGTCGTTTATTCAGGAGGGTAACACGTGGGTAATGAGTTTCAAGAAGACTACAAACCAAAACACTCAAGTGTGTACAGTACTTGGCGGTCAAGGTTGCCACAGACCTCAATGCTCCGTTCCTTTACGTTTCCTTACGTACCAAGAACCATTTCATACGATGCTGCACTCCGATGTTCCTTCTGGTATTTTTCCTGCGAATACTTCAACGTTAAAATCTATACCCTGGCCCCACTACTGAATAGTAGTGGTGTGAGTAGTATAACACAACTGCTCCTCCTCACTACAGTAGTAGTTACGTCGTTGTGCAACATAGACCAGTTTATCGTTAGTCGCCCATCAATTAAATCGGCGCTAATTTGAGACCCAGCCGAGATTAATAACTTTTAGCAGGTTAACTACAATCATCCCCTTCTGCTGTTTTCTTATTTAGGCTAACATTCCTACCACTAGGATATTTTTGGAAGACCGAAGTTTGACTTCTGGTGTGTGTGACCCGCTTGCCATAAAATAACGCAGAAGTAAAAACAGGTCTTGAAACGACTTGCAGTTAACAGTGACGCCTGTCGTTTTGGAAATCGGATTTAGTCAAACTAAAGTTCAGGGTGTATTCACTGTGGGATTATTCCGTTCCCAGCTAAAGAATGTGTCCCATGTGGACCACCTGACAGTGGGCAACTTCTTGTACAGTTGTGAACATTGTTTTGTATATCGAGGGACTTAGATTGCTTGGCACTAAGGAGAAAAATTAGTCGATTTTAATTACTTTTGGGTTCCAGTTCCAGAGTTTATCGATTTTTCCCAACGTAATGAGTCCAGCAATTTAGGTAAACCTCGTAAAAATGGCGATACCCGCTTCAGCTTTATAAAATACGGAAGGCTTATATCCTTAAAAAGATTCCTTCTAACAGTATACATACACGTACATTTTACCATTAATCAGAGCGAGTTATGAACATTCTGATGAGGGTGCTACTCCCTAAAACCATTTCTGTGGAGAAAGTGCAACCAATCATGTCCCTCCAGGGGATACACAGTGAACTGTCGGTGGTCTTCTGATGGCAAGTACAGTTAACAGACATTACAACATTCTCCAGATAAGATCACACTAACGGTTTTCAAATCTTTTTGTGACAGTATGAATGAGAGACCGAATACCCATAGGTCTGTTTGTTCAAACATAAAAATCCATGTTCGCTATGATATAAAAGGACTTTACTTTGAAAATCGGTAATCGCGATTAGGGACTACAAGATAATTTAGTCAAGTTTTTCCTCGGATACTCCTCAGACTTTCAAATAAGTGCACATGCACAACTGTATCATAAAAGCTAAAGGCAGACCTGGTTTTGCCGGAATCTCACTTAAGATACTCTAAATCATTAACGAAAAGGATCAGGGAACAACCCGTAGGAGTTAGTTTGTGTACACCACTATCAGGAAAATTTTCCGTATTTGTTATCCACACTAATCACTACGGTTCAGGACACAAAAGGTTTGTCTTATATTCCACCGTTAGTTCTATTTTAATTTTATCTTCGTCCTGTCAACAGAGATTCCTCAGTAGTTTAGGTTATTGCTTCCAATCTCAGGAATTTGGTCAAATCTCTCGTGTGGAGTATCAACAAAGATCTGAACTCCGGTCCACACCCCTGTGGGAAAAACATGGTGACAACGGCGCTCCTAATCTCAAGCTTGGCACTGTCGAATCATCTCGTCCGAACACTCAGGAATGGTGGTTTGTAAACGGCAACTGAGGTTTCAAACCACCTTGTGATAGGGCATATAAACTGTCCCATTGACTGCAACCTATTACCTCAAGCCAGATATTTCATAGGCTATTTGAAGTCACTGGACTCTTGAACATACTGAGCAATATGTTTTGGATTACATATAAGTAAGCTGAGGTTTTTAGCAATATGATCTAAATGTCACTCATAAATGTTCACAGCTTTTACACTCAAAGGAGGATGTCTAGGTGACTACAGATGTACTTTTACATCAGAAACTCCCGCTGCGCCCAATATGATATCAAATACACAATGGTCAATAATGTTGCTTCAAGAGCAAGAGCATCAGAGCACCACTCCTGGCCCAACAAAGTTATGCGCCATGGATTAAAAGTAATGAGGGTGAAACTCTGGTCCAGCACTCTTTATCAAAAGAACCAACCGATGTAATCTAAATGAACAAGATAGTTGCGATAATGTATGAGTGCTGGTTAAAACAATAACAATCGAATGCTCAGCTGCTCAGAAGTAGTAGATAGTTTTCTGCACGGATAGACTGAATACGTAGCCAGGGTTCCGCACTGTGTATTCGGCGGCAACACTGCAGTCATTCAAATCACAAAGTTGCAACAAATTCAAATACTGGGTCAGGGTGGATATTCTAGATCAATAGTTGAAATTGGTAGCCCAAATTACATAAACAGATGTTTACGGAAATACCTTTTAGGCAGATATAAGAAATCATTTCCAGTAGTGATAACTTATTTCAGTAGAGATGAAGTTCAGGTACACGCTGTTCAATACAGGGAACAGGCTGAATAGCTAACATGTTGACCCATCCTTTCTGAAAACACTAAAAAACGGAAGTAAGCAGTTTCCACTGCTTCGTGATTTCAGTTGAAAATCTAGTAGTTACTTTCGGACACTATACAATGCGCACAAGTTGTTAAGGTTTTGTGAACACTTATCTTGCTGTTCTGACACCATAAAGCGGGAAAAAGCCGGGAAGCAAGCCAGTCATGTGAAAGTTTTACTTGGACCCCATACGTATACGACGAATATGTGCCACATTATCCCTACTGTTGTGTACAAGAGTACATGGCATAGGGCACAGTGACTAAAAATAACAACCAAATTGACAAGGTTTCACACAACGTAGTCAACTCAAATAAAACGTAAAAAATGTAACTAGTACATATTATGGGGCTTATGAATGTCGACATCTTAGTCTTCATCCAAAGTTGACTATTTGGAAGATCTGATAAGTAACAAAAGCACTGCGATTTTCTGGACAAATTCTTTCTGACTACACTGTTTTTTTATTTCAGCCTTGTAAGACGTTCGGGATATTGTGGCAAGTCAGATGGAACTAGATGGGATATCTAATTTCGCACGAAAATCGATGAACTGAAGAGTTCCCAGTTTTATCGAAGGTATCATTATGCGACTAATATGAATTTTGATCCAAAGGATTTTTTTGACGAACAATCGAACACTCATTTACATACAAACCGTGACATCATTCTAACATAATCTCACAGTTCACAGGTAATGTGGTAACAGTAAATCATACAAAATCTGGATTTTGAGCCAAGCAACTCACCATTGCATTGAGCCTTTTATGCAGACCGTTTTGTTTTTTCGAACTAATTGTCAAGTTATCAGACTGACCGTGATATACTGATAAGTCCACCCATGAACACATTACGTTGATCCTTCAAACCCGACACAAGTAGCCTGAGTCGAGTCAGTATCGGAAAAGAGCAATCACGTGCCGGAAAAAGACAGCATCCGGAAAAACACATGCGGCTGCATGTTAAGTCTAATTTGGTAGATCAGTAAGGCTGAACGCAGGAGCGGTCATTGTGATTTAAGGAACATTGTCAGCCAAACGAGAATACTTTAGCTATGACAGCGACAGAACACTGAATCACTCTGAGAAGAAAATAGATTCGCACTTTCCAGAACACTGATTTAAGAACATAAGAAATCCATAAACAACTTCTGAGGTCAACATGTGCCGCCAGTAATCGGCTACTAGGTATCGTCATGAGTGAATAACCGTAAAAGAGGAGTATTAAAACTTCTATTTAGGTTAAACAGTCGTAGTCTGCCAACCGACGTCTAATACGGTGAGTTCTTTCGAGTTTCAGAACGCGTTTAGCTCGACGAGGACTGTTCAGATAACTTCCTACTACTGTCTCTCATCTGTGTGCCGAAAGATGAGGAAGTCCAATCCCGTCATTCAGGGATATCCGTAGAGTAGGTTGGAATGGGCAGGGTTGAGTTTGTTGAAAACCTCGCTAAGATCTGGCGATATGCAGTGGCCAGTGGAAGTTTTTTTTATTGGAGGCTTTGATGTGTGCAGTTGGTACCGGTGAGAACTTAGACAGGATATGCTGTGCCTTAGTAATAAACCAATGACCGACGATTAATGATGTATTCACGGCTAAAGACGCGGGTGAACGATGAACAAAACTCCAATTATTGTCAGTCAATCGAAAAGGGACTTATTGCCACTCAATTTGTCGAGGGTATGAGCAAAAATCTTGTTTCCAAATCGAACACCACTTATATTTTATCGCACTCGCGCATTCCGACAGACCTTTTCGTTGGCCCACTTAGAAAGAAGTAGATTCGACTTCCGCTCTTATTAAGGTCAGTCCGTAGTGCATATCCTCGTCCGCGACGGAATTTGCACGTCGGTTCAGGCGCTTGTTAATTTAGCAAGACAGCGCAGCAGTGTGCTTCATCCGTAACAAAATTGTGGCCTCTGCGATGCGGATAACACATACGGCACTGGATATTTTAGGGTATAGATATGAAACGATTTGAAAACATTTGAATTACGTTCACCCAGTAAGTATACAGAGCTACTGAGTTGTATGACAATGAGTTCGAGGTTCGTACATTGCAATACAAACTCAACCATGATACAGTAGTTCCCCAACAGAATACTAAACCATTCATTGTATTTCAAGTACTACAGAAACAGATCCTACTAGCTGGTTTCAAATGAAAACCCTTCATAGTGAATTTATAATTTTGTTGACAGTGTTTCAACGGCTTCTTCCAATACATTTTCAGAACTACAAATAGAACCTTTCTACTTGTGGCACTCCGATCTACAGGGGCATTTAACATCGGTTAGCTGGCTCGAAATAGACAAAGGATAAGCCTCACTGGCCATTAGCTGTACTTTTACTCGTGCATTGGTTGAATATCTACCCATCCAGAGTGAACGGACCAGTTTGTTAGTATTATTGCATACTTCTGGCAGTCAATGGGTTAGCAAGCCTTTGCTAAATGCCACTTATTTTACACAATGTGATGTTTGCAGGTTTATCCTTTGAAGTCAGAACGTGAATTAAGCGGAACTGACGATGTCCGTCCTCCCTCCCGTATTTTCAAGGGTTAGAAAGCAGCGAATACAGTCAAGCCGTATACTTCTATCACTAACTCACGGTTGGCCAACACAAAAGTAACGGCTCACAGCTTATCACCGATGACCTACTCAATTGTTTACAACAGCTGAACGACCCACGTGCGCCCTGCGACTGAATACTTTCTAAACGTACCAACCAGTTAAGTTCGATGCTGCCGACGGAAACAGCTGGGTTGTGACTCATCTGACTGACAGCCACCGCTAAGTAAGAGTGGGACATTTCACACGATGGATACGGAACAAACGGGCACCTCAAGGATATTTATACGAGTGAAAAGAGTACTTTAAGTCTTTTATCAATTGACCGGCCCATGCAACACATTTTGAAATCATATAAACCAGTGACTGAAACTGTTATTTTTCAAAGATTCAATCTGTGGTTTTTAGAAGTACGAGCTCAGTATATACGTGCAAAAATATGTAATATCAACCATAAGGCGGGATGTAAACCTGTGCGACACGTCGAAGCATCGCGAAATACTCTGTACATTTTCGAAGCAACTGCTATGAGTGAGGTGTCTTCCTCTTTTGTCTCAATGGTATAAATCCTTGGTAAACGGCACGCAAAAATCGCACCCTCGTACACTCAGCTGAAGGAAACAAATATCTGCGATTGGCTGAGCAGTCAAATGACGACGGGATCTAGCTGAATTTTATACCATTTCAAGCACACACTCACCAAAGAAAGATACCCATTTCTGCCCGTTTCCCTCAAGCGTGTTGCAGGATATAACGACGACCTACAAAGGTGGACGTATGCGAGCATTTGCTCTGGTACCAGTATCCCTACACTAGCACAGTAGCCTACGACCGATTAAGGATTACGTCGTTTACCTGAAAATAACATTCGGCCGCACTGAATTGTAACTGCCACTGATCGACTGGGACGTTACCAGCTCATTGTGCACGACGACGATCATTCCATGGGCAGTGAATGATTCAAGCAGATGACTGTCTGTCTCGATTGACCAAACAAGTGTCTGATGCCAGTTTGATTAACGGAAGCCCTTTCGAAGCGAGTACACCAATGGTAGCACTGTATCGCGTGTGGTTTTCACACATTAATCAAACAACGGAAAAAAATCAAAGTGGGTTTACCTCCGTACAAGTAGCAGAGATTACTTTGATCGCATTTTTACAGGCTAATTGGTTTGGAGATAACCAATTTTTACTTCCGCTGACTCGCGCGGCATGGCCGAATACAAGAATGAATACACGTATAAGAATGCATCCAAGACTAGACCATTCGGCGGAAAACACGAGGAACGAGCTGCATTGGAAACAAAGTAACGGCAGTTAGGTTCTGAAAAAGTGGCAGTGTGGTAGACCAAACGTCTTTCTGCAAACCAAGAATGAAGTCAATAAGACTTCCACAGCTTATGCTGTAAGATATACCATACACCACCTACTTGATGATTGCTCGAAACTTACGCAGACTGCCGACGCAGGAAGACTCGATCATACTATCAACCTAGGCGGTCTCAAGGATTTTGATGGAGTTTATCACATCATCTCCCCATAGAATCTTCACGACTACGATCTCCCTTAATCCTTCTTAAAGCGGCCATGGGACTACTTAACTGGGTGTTAGTTTATCGAAAATGAACTACCTGTCCTCCACCAATCGCGGCGTTCCATAAGTGCGCATGCTCAGCACCCTATTCCATGTGTTCTTAACTTGCTGACCGCTGTCAAATCAATAATGTTGACAGTACGAAAAACCGGTAGATTACAGAAGATGCGTAAACATAGCGGAAAAACTTGGACTGTCTTAACCAGCGGCTGACAGGAAAAATTTGCCACTCAACGTGAACTATTGTTGTCATACTGTCCAACAATAGGGGGTTCGCTTCCACATTCCGTGCACGTCGCACGATGAAAAACGAGGGTATGAATGGAACAGCATTTGCAACTGACCAAGAACTCTGCGTTTCAGCCGGTCACTTTCGAAAGTGGCTGATCGTATTTAACAAACATTTAGCAGTGAGTAGTACCTATCATCTACGCACAGACCAGACGTGTCTCAGGCGATCGACTGCTAAAGACTTCATGGTAACGGTCCACTAATCTCATTCAGTCAGCTAATTCAGGATACTGTGGCGCAATCGAAACGGGTTATTGTTCGTCTTTGGCTAACTCACCACCCGCCGTTGTGTACGCAAATGTGGTCGTGGTTCTGATTTCATGATAGTTGTCGTATACAGGGGGTTTGTGTCTACACGTCTGATATATGCAATCTGCTTGGTTTATATTCTCTACCAATGAAACCAAACGAATTGTTAACATTCATCTTGTTCTGCTATCACATGACAGTAAAACACGCCAACACGGCACTAACGGCTGCCTACTGTCTCTTAAGGCTAAATTCCGTTACATTTAAATAAGCACCGGTTTAACCCAAAACCTCAACACAACCAAGTCTGCAATACCAAACAGTATGTTTTAAGCATTCCCGACCAGAAATGTTGTGAAGCCGCTCTATTGTAACTTTGATTCGGTACGGTTTACCTCAGAATTTACTGAATAATAACCAGCAAGAGAGGTTTCGAAGTCAGTGAATTAAGTGCAACCATGACAAACAGGATACGATGTCAAGTTCAAAATTCTTGTACATAAAAACTGAGGTCATCCAAAGAAGTAAGCGAAGAATGTGCAACTGCGGGTTTCTCGAGAATGAGCAGCGAAACAATACGAGAAACAGCGTAAAACCGAATCTACACTGGAACAACAACGATAATTCGTCACAGAATATAGTCGAGTTCATGGCGAACAAAAGTGTTGTTGTCGACATCGGGTACACGTGGGAAGCCGTAAACTAGGCCGTCCTGATTTCCGATGTAGATCGTATTGTAGACTTTCCACATCATGTCTCGGACTTTTCGAGCGGGATGAAAGAGACCCTGAAAAAAGCGACAAAGAAATGTAACGATTACCTTAAACTGCTAGGATGCAAATGGTAAATCGAAAATAGCGTAGAATGCAAACAATGGTTGAATGTTAAGATACTTTGGAATTTACCATGGAAAAATGTGGATCCCAACTGCACTAATGGATTATTTAAAGTAGCATTTGCAACAGCCCAAATAAGAGCTTATGGCTCCAACATTCATCAAATAGACTTGATCGTTGCTTGTTTTACTTTTGTTGTTCACTCCGTTAAATAGATTTTGATCACGTATGTCAACCGAGCACTGTCCTGTAAGATGCGCATATGTTGGTCACTATCTGAATAATATATCGGCTGTGACGCACTGCTCTCAGTCATTATTCGAGCACAGCTTTCCAGGATTACCCACGGGGAAATCTATTTCAACGGAAACTAATTTCCCTTGTATTATCTATCTGTGGTAGTCCGCCAAAATAGCCAACCAAATCATTTTGAGTGATAAAAAAGGTTAAGATAGGATTGGTCAGTATTTGGGACTAGCCCCGATCGACTGATTGAGCCAGTACGGTTAACACTGAGCTACTTGAGGAATTCCTGTGGCATGACATGATATTCAGGTGAAATTTGACAGTGTTGAAAGAGAGCTCATTTTGATACTAACAACCGTTAAGACAACACAGGAGCATATACGACGAAAATAATCGCCCATAATGACTTCTCCCTTCGAACGCAGCATAGCACAAGGAAGCACTTCAGTATATCAAGTAGCAATGAGAAGTAAGTTGTAAACTTTAGGAATGTCCGGTAAAGTGTCGGGATTAAAGCAACCTCGGCAGGAAGACCACTCGGAAGTGGTACATCAACTGAAGTGACATAAAAAGTGGTTTTTGAAATATGAACAAATTGCGGACTTCAAAAACAAACGTCAAAAAAGGGACGCAACGAAGACTACGGCCGAGTTGTTAACCAAGTATTGTCGCAGCTTCCATCAAAGTCCCACAGTCGATGGTTCGGGAGTCGCGTAAGCCCAACAGAGTTGTGAAGGTACGCCGTGCTGACTAGCACCAGCCCGCTGGCATCTCTAAGAAACAACAAAACATTCTTGGATATACTCTTTGGTAGGTTAGGCTCTCATCAGTCGGAAGCCGCCGCGGCACACAGATAATAGTAGCATCACATGACTTGCCACCTAAGCCCCAGATCAAACGAGTAGGGCGACCGAGAACTTTGTGAGTCTCCGGTTTTATTTATACGATTAGCATTCAGAAAAGGGATATGTTGCACTCAAAGTGAACCTGATCAGAAAATGATTCTCAAGTGGTACGTGGGTCGGTTTAGGTGGTCCCTAAGATAATGAAGAACTTTAAGATTCAAATAGTATTTTTCGTGGCCATGTCACCTCAAAGGTCATTATTTCTAAATTTACAGAGACCATATTCATACATGACCAGCTGTTAAATGCATACACTATCCAGAGACTTTTCGTCTGCTTTGACAAAGGAACAACCCAAAGGAACGATTGATTGGTATTCCATAAACGAGCGTGCAAACAATCCTAGAGGAACCACGGAACTCCCAATACTACTGTTCTACCGCTAGCTTACCAGAATAACGCATCGATGACACCTTAAGCCGGTCGATTCACGGCTCCTCCAAATCGCCTACTGTTTCAGCAAACAAGAAGCAATGGGAATGACGGTCCGACGACCAACATCACCCGTAACCTATCAGTGGTTGACAGTGATGTTCAGTTGTCATACGGCCATGAAAAGGCTCTACATTAGGGAACAAACAGAAGGAAGGACGGATTGCACATAAAGTTGTAACAAAACAAATCCGAATGACAGTAGAACTGAATCTACAAAAAGCTTCCTTGTAACTTCCAAGATTCGATCCATTACATACCTTTACGTCGAATACAACGTAGTCAAACATTCGCGCAAGGAGGTTCTAGTATACATTAGCATCCTCAATTATGTCAGCACGGGGTGAAGTGAACCATGAAAATCTCAACCTAGGATGTGAACAAGATTTAGCAGTCTTAACTTGCTAATGACGAGTAACATCTGTTCGTGCGAGGTCACTGACTAGTCAGCTCACGTCTTACTCTTGCAATCCGGAAGCTAGCCAGGGAGCAAAACGCTACTGTCGACATGCTAACACTCCAAATATGCAGCCCAGCTATCCAGGCGGACGTATTTTTACAATTTGGACGAGCGAGCCAGTTTTCTCATCACTGCGAGAAACCCTAACCCAAACCTCCCAATTAATTCCCCATTGACGACTCATTGAACGTAAGGATAAATAATCAATGACTTCAATGTTTAATGCTCTCGGCCTTCGGTGGTATCGCAGAAGCAATGACACCTGAACATTAGGTACAAGGTCATGAGTTAGTGATTTATTTGTAACGAGTGTTTTTGTCCACGTTTGCAGTCCATGCGTGAGCTAGTCTGTCACATAACGACGGACACTGATGAAAAAGCTGACAAGTGAAATGAGCTTAGAATGCTTGCCTTAAACCACTGAAGCGGATCCACTGCAGAGCTATGTGCACCAGATGCTAAGCATCACCATCATCGTCAGCCTTGAGCATGACCAGAAGGCACTGTAGCTCGGGTAGCCGCTCGTTTCAACAGTGACGTGGAATATCCTAAAAGACATTCTTACTAAAGAGGTTAAAAACAATGACAAAACAGAATTAGACAGGAGAACCACAAACGGTATGAAGGCATGTACGACCGAAACTCCTTTAGACTGAACTGACTACATTCCTCGTTCCACCCACCAAACATCAGGGCAGAATTAGTATTTCAAACTCTATTATGATTTTTGCTTATGCCAGATCAACTCTACTTGCACTGACTTTATCGGTCGGAATACAGGTCAAAGATCGCAAGTTCCGGATCGCTATGATAGTTCCCATTTTTGCTCCAAAATTATGCGTCTAAATTGGCATCGATCAATGTTTATCTCTCACCCTACTGATATTTCCACTCAGAAGAAATGTCCACTATTTCTCACCCGCATATAACAGCCATGCAGGCCTGAATAAGTGTACTTGAGAAGTTAGCGTTAATAACAGTGTCCCACTTGTTGTTGAACATGTCATATTACATGAAACACAAGGAACTATCCAGCAACTACGAGAGGGATGAGGGACCTCATCGACACTGCCCATGCACACTTATCTACCATGAATTCCATCACAAAAACTGGATTCATTATCCTAATACTTAGGTTGAGCCGAACACGGAGCACTACGAGTTACGGGTTTGCTTCGGAATTGACAGAGTAGGTCAGCGAATTATGACGAGGTTGGTTAATCACCATTTGCATTAGACAACTTTCTCCCAGTACAAGCGGACGTCATCCTCAAGGCTACACTTTTCCACTCCGTTTCTGTCGTTCAGTAACAACGATTCTTAGCGTTTGTTCCAAAAAAACTGACTTTAAACCACAAGGTATGTGGTGTTTTACCTAACACGCTAGGTCATGGGTAAGTGAGAAAAACTCCAGCTGCTTTAATCAAGGAAAGAACAGTAGTGGCAGCCGGGTATAGCAGACGTAATCATGTGATTGATAGACAACGTCGATACTACTGAGTTACCACGCCTTTCCAAAGGCCACTCACATATCCAAATAAACATCAGACAGCCTAGCATTTGTGAATCACCACACAAGTCCGAAGACATCAAAAACTACCCAACAACAAATATTTACGGTGAATAGATTGAGGACCTTAGAATGCACCATTCTCAAACCTTTTTAAACCTATCTCTGGGCCTTAGTCTCAATGACTGCATTCGTTTAATTTTAACCCATCCCGCACTCTACAAGTTTAATCAATCCACTGACAGTCACCTCTTTCAATTATCTGTTGAGTTAACAGCAGACCACTGGTTACTCATGTGCGGAGAAAGATAAATCAGTTTTGGGCTTGACAAACGTCGTTCGTCAAATGAATTCGAATAATACATTCGAAAACCCACCTTGCAGCGATGTTCATTCACTAGAGGTCAGGCCCTAATGTTTTTGGATCACTCAATAAGAAGTTGTGGGCTTCATTGACAATCTACACACACACACACCTTTCATTTTCGAAGAAAATCCTACAACCCAACCACTAGCACGGCTGTTTTGAAACGTTCTCATACATAGCAGCGTATCGTGATTTGTGATAAAATGTCTGACCCACTTTTCTGAATTTCTGTTTTTGAGATATCAGAGTGTGTATAGAGACAAACAGGGAAAGTTTCGTACCTTACATAACACCTACAACCATGTGATTATTTCGAAGACCACTTGATAGGGACCAATTCAGCAGTCGATAAATTAATAATCTCCCATTTTTTCGCGAACTATTAGTAGTTCACTTCAATTCTGTGTTACGTACGCAATCCAACTACATACTAATGTGCACACACAGTCAAGTCCAATGGCCGAGGACAATAAGTGGAAATTTATGTTTACTACTCGTCTTTTCTTGTGCTGCTCCTTGATCCTGTACTCAGCTGATTTCTACATTGTACTCGGTTATGTCCTGGGAGCTTGATCTGAACAGTTCTGTGATACAATTATGTTACTTTTGATGGCCTTGATTCCTAGCTTCTCCAACAGTGGCCTTTTTATCTTTCTACCTGTTTCAGCTCTCCTTCTTACAAGTCATGGAATACTCATTATGACTTGCCGTTTTGCTAGCAGTATTGTACGACAATGTCTTGATCAAGTCAAATGTTCTCGTAGCTTTAAGCAATGAGGAATTTCTATCTAATGTTGTCAGAGATAACTACTGTTTATAGAAATTTTCATTTTCTTTTAGGGCTACACGCAGTGACATCCTCCTAATGACAGACAATAATTGCTTATTACACTTGAACTCAGAACATTCAAAGATCAAGTAGTCAATCATCATTGGAAGTGTGGAAATCCGGTTACCATAACTACAAAATATACTGACTGGGGACTGGTATGATTTTACCCATTTTCATACTCGGTGCCAAACAAGAAGCCCAGGATTTTTTTAGTCTGCCTCCTACAGTTGTTTTGTTTTGTACGTCGATGCGCAAACATGCTAACCACGCAAATCAATCAATCTGCTAGGAAATTGTTGGTAAGGACAGCGATATTTCCGATGACAAACTGACTTTTCTGATAACTTTCCAAGTCGTTTCGTTTCTTGAAACGCCTCATTTGTAGTAAAACCACATTCAACTTTTGCGCATTCCTTCATAAGCCCCTTCACTACTAGGCTCGTTATGCGCGCTTCTGTACTGAGTGCCACAGTACTATCCGAGCTCAAAAAGATGGATATACCTCTCCAACCGATCACGTCGTTCTATAGCAAGCACTCTTCAATACCCCCAAAATTTAATATCTTTCCAGTACTCAAAATTAAACGAACACCGGATAATTGTTTGCATAATTTTTACTTGTTTTTCAGTCCAGCATTTCGTGGACTGTCACCGATGTGAACAGCAGTCCGAGTCCCAAACATCGCTGAAAACCAAAAATCGGCGATACGTGTGTACAAAGCCTACCGCACAAAGGTTACCTATTGATCTTCTCAATCACCGCTATCACACGCTGGCGTCATGCAACCCACTGACCAGTTATTGTAACCATCTAGTTTCAGCATTTATTGAGTCATCTACATTGCGCGGTGCTGCCGGACTGCTCAGATTTAGCTGTTCCACGTCGTCTCTAAGTCAGCCCAATTAAGTCCCTTGAAAACTTTCCTATTATCCTATAGTCGTAATTGTGTGAATTTCTTTTCCCCATAGGCGTTCAGACGGATTTACTTTCTTCGATTACCTCATATGCACGGATTAAACCCACTTAACAGACGAAAGTACAGAAAGGAACTGCATTCGGAAAACTCACCTGTAAGGTGTACTGTAGTATCTTATTTGGGCCAAGAGCGACACGCAAACCCTCAATGCAGAACATAAATGCTTGTACAACATGGGGCGAGGTTTCTAGGACGTTCGGCCAAACGAAGTTCAACAAATGCAGAAGAGCATCCTCACACCCGAATCCATAAACGCCAAGAGCCATGTGACCAACAGCAGTCATCGCAGTTTGTCGATGCACCAGATCTCTGAAGAAATGATGAACGAAAATTAGATGGGGGCAAAAGTGTTCAAAAAGGATTCACTTATTATTGAATTCAAACGCACCTATCCATGAGAGCATCTTCGAGTAAGGTGGTGACGGCGTAGATATAATCTTTGCTCATTTCGCCGATGTATTCAAACATAAATGCCAATGATTTGAGGACACCATTTTGAACGTTCAGTTCAGGTATTCGATATTCGTTCATGAGGCCAGGAAGAACTGTGAACGGACTGCAGGTCTCCGCAACGATCGCAATAGCCACGGTGGTGCACACTCGATTTTGACGCTCTTGTACCTATAACGAAAAAGACAGGAGGCATACTGCTTTAAGTAAAACAGAATGAGCAATAAGGTGGGCTCGAAACATAGTGGAAATAAGCGGTGGTTTATCAAACAGTCAGTCAACTAAAAATGCCCAGCCAATGATAATAGTGGAATCTGGACAGTTAACTGGGTTACAGCCGTTCAATAAAGTATAGAAATGAATATCTTTCTTGTTATAATATTTTGTGTCATTTGTTTCATCCTTGGGTCGGTAATCGATTTACGTTTTCCTTTTCAGCTGTCATACGCTAATTGTTAGACGAATAAAGCCTATCATACGGGCCTCTTACTCTTCTGTTTCTGACTCAAGATTGTTCGTTTTTGCCGTCGAATCCGATTGTTTACAACATTTCTTACCCTCGTGTTCAGTTACGTTTTAAGTTTTGGTTTTTTTAATACCCAGTTACCACAAAAGTAGCAATTTCAGCATTCACATAACGTGGCCACTGCCATCTAACATACATGAAGGTAAGTGAGCTGGAGGGTATCAAGAGCATTGATATTGAACGTTAAAAAATTTTAAAAAAAAAGACCAAAAAAAATTTTCTTTCTTTTT
>LUCH01001155.1:36111-54306 GCA_013368495.1 Paragonimus heterotremus | reverse complement strand
TATAACAACAGAATAGCCAGTGCATCGTAATGTAGTTCTTCTCATCCAGTTGCTCTGTCTTCATGATGCACTCATTGTTGAGTATTACTTCTTTCATACATCTATGAGACCAAACCACTCAGAAACTCGCAAACTGATGTACTGTTCGCTGTGTTTTGAGAAACCCCTGGTATATCGGATCATACAGGCTACTGTTATGTACAAGTGTGAATCCAAAATTTATCATTCGTTCAGTGTGGCGTTCCTCTTACGCTTAATTTTTAGTCTTCATTTCAAAGCACTCAGTATCTACAGCTAGTGGGGCAACCATCACCCTTACCTAACGTTAAGCATCTGCCGGAGTAACTACTTCCACGTTCTTAATTGGTATGACACTAATAGACAGTAAACATATTTGACATCTCACGACCCAATTATAACCGACTTGGTAGTCAGTCAGAAAACCTGGAATTAACAATTATGCGTTACTGGTGAAACCAGAACCTTGGAGGAACTGTGGATGAACAAAAGGTTACAGTCACGTTCGACCTCTCTGTCATCCCGGTGAGGTGGACAGCAGAGGACAGCTCTTAATTCTCAACAGATTTTACCTTGAAGCCAAAATCGTGTTGATGCTTGAGAAGAACTAAGACGACCAGTAACAGGCTTGCACAAAAGTTTAGTCTGCATACCACTAATAAACATCCCTTCACAATAGGATTACCATTCCTTTTGTCCGCACATAACCCGAATGAATAGTGACCCTCAGGTTTTATAAACGTCACAATGAAATGGACACATCATCATCATCATCATCATCATCATAGACAGTCAAACATCAGTTGTTCACACTGATGCTTAACAGCCACACCTGAAGCACAGTAACTAATCTGAAAGTGACTATTACTGTGGTGGACTGAAATATCGTTGTGGAGACTATGGAACTGTTTTGTGCGGTATTTACATCGTTTCAACGCCAATGGTCGCTGCAGAACAGTGGTCCATATAGGGGAAGCATTGTACATATCACATGTCAGAAAAGCAATCCCTACAGCAGACCTACCGATTTTTCAAAATTGGTGTCAACCGTGGAAGCAGTTCTTTGATTGGTGGTGTCATTTTTGTCATTCCAATCACGTTCACAATCGCCTTTAGGGCACCCAATATACTGCCGAGGACCTCCGGGTATTCTTCGCCAAGGTACTCATAGAGAACAACACCTAAGTGTCCCATAAGTTTCTCTTCTTGACATATCTTCATAACCCCAGCAATCCGGCTGATGAGGTCGGCAGCCTGTTGACGAACTTTAGCGGACTTGTTATTCAACCGCCAGAGGATTGTGCCGCAGATCTGTGGTAAATAAGGTTTTACACGCTTCCCAAGAGTTTGTACGATCGTTCCGAAACCGGTCAACATGACGACATCCTACATTGGCGAGTCATTGAACATCGCGATAGACGATGAAGGAAGGAAACAAAGGCAAAACAAGGTTCAGTAGAATTAAAACGAATCACCTTCATAAACAGAACGCCACTTGACCTATCAAGATTAATAGAATTACGAGTCTAGAAAGAACAAAGGAGGTAGGTTTCGAACACAAATAACGCTCTGATTGAACAGGTTACACTGATGCAGATCAGCAACTTAGTTAAAAAGACTAAGAGTCCTAGGTAGGGGTCGGGCGAACCACAATCGAATTAATGATCCTTAACACGTGCTTTGACTCTCAATGGTCGAAACATAGGCAACCGCCATGAGAAAAAACCATCCACCACATAATGCGGTACCTTCACGATGCTAATATATGCGGCGACTCTCAGTTTGTGACTGAACAAGATACTGGAGTCAAGTACGATTACCAACGTCGATAGTCATCTGACGTTTCGCTGTAGACCACAAAGAATGGTAGGTTGGTATAAACAGTATAAAACAGTGGACTACCATTAGACAGGCTCATCACGATAGCGTGACGTTTTACCTACTGACATTAGGGCAAGACAACTAGGTAAAAACACTGAGGTGTAATTCACTGAAAACGTGGTAGCAGGGCGTTACAACGAACCCAGGCTTGTCAGTATGAGAGTGCAAAGGGTTGAAAACAAAACGAAAGTTAAAATCGAAAGTGAAAACATGTACATTAGCCCTACTTTGAACAAAGTGAAAACAAAACAATTTTAAAATCCACAGAACATAATCAAAGCGATCAAAACGAAACCCAATGAGTTACATGTAATATTATCCCCGGCTGTTGTTACTGTCACTAATTTCAGTCGATACCCACGTTCGCTTGTCAAAAGTTCATCGGGCGTCCGAAGGAAGGAGTTTCATACACAATTAATTGATGTGTTAACATACCTTTTGGCGAAAATGCATCCCCCCTCGGATGTTTTGGTAACAAACTGGTTCTTTCAAAAGGTACGAAATGCTAAATAGTGAAGATGAGATAATCTGTGTGCTAGAATTTTCTGTCGATTATTCACATAAAGTAGGCTGATATGGACAATAAAAAACAAGATGACGCGTTCAGAACCCCCAAAAGCGTAAGTCAGTGACGTCACAGAATGAACCCACGCGCGGCAGTCACATAGTAACAATTGAAACCCACCGGAACCTTAGTCCGGTACTGGTCCACTGAACTGTGAATACATCTGTATTGCTGGTTAGAATAATCGTAAATAAGGATTTTCGAAACACACGGATCACAGTTCCTAAAGATGCGTGGTTACACAACATAACGGTTTTAAAACCGTAGCAAAAAAGTGGTTATGCTTTCTCAACTTCATAGTACACCAAGTCTCACTGACATTATTGGGAAAATCGACACACGAAATGGCAATATGTAAACAATTAATTATGACGTCGAAAGCATTAGTCTCAACCTTAATTAACAATCAGCTACTTTAAATATGAATAAAATCGTGAAATGATAAGTATACTGCACACTGCACATCAGACTGGATGATTATATCGAACCGATAGGAGTAAGCGTGACAGCGCCTCAGATCTCCGTGAGTTTTCTAGAACAAACAGCTTACGAGAGGATGATCGTCGACTGGACGGTATGTCGTGAAACACTACGAGAGAGCCAAATGATAGTCAAATGGGTAAGTCAGTGAATGACAAGTTATAAATCGTATCTATTTCAACAGAATGCTAGAAAAGAATCAGATTAGATGGTCCAGTACATTCAAGCAATGTGCGGAAAACTTTTGTACCGGATGGCTAATTCTGTCAGGTCTACAAAAAACTTAGAAGATCCGAAAATTGAACCCGAACGACCATCAAGCGATTTTCGACCGTTTGGGGATTTGTGCACGTGGACCACGAAAATCTGAAACAAGCATGAATGTTTCAGTCAAAAATATGCGAAAATGAGGAAACGATTAGGTTCTTCCGGCACCTAAAACACGATTGTGTGTATCAGTTGATACTGCAAACACTTACCACCACAGGGTAAAACCGAGTTCTACGTCAAATCAGGCAGCAAGAAATGCTGTGTTGTTCGATTTATGTCAGTTACATGCTCCCAAAGATACAGGATGAAAAAGCCAGCAAAACATCTATCAAATGCTCACCTCCGTGCTTTGTTCTTGGAAGGCATAAAGAATCCCGTCGATCAACTGTTCTTCCAGACGAGCGTCTATCTCAGCGCTACCTAAAGCAGACATAACTTTCTCAATGGTCTCCATTACCATCTTGCGGTACTGCTCAGACTCATCTTTCAAATCATCTACTATACGTGAGATGATTTCGGCGGCGCCAACCTTATTGGCGATTTCGACAGTGGTGTCTACCAGCTAAAATGATGAAAACAAAATTAGACACACGATAAAAGTTGCAGTTGATAGAAATTAGAGACCCTAGAGATTAAACAAACGTTCGAACAGATAACATCAAGCTCCTCAGTCTTACACCGGTAGAGAATAAACAAGGCAAAATGGTAGAACACGGTCGTCTCGAAACTGTAAATCATGTGCTTCTGAAAAAAGTGAACAGATTCTGGTCCACAAACTTCACATCAGATCCGTCTGAACAAACTTTGGTAACCACTAGCTTCACAGATACACCTTGACGGAGCAGCATCATTATTAACGACAATGATACGACCGTGGTTGGTGCTGACGCAGAAATTTTGCGCCAACCATGATAAGTGAACCGAGCTACAGCCAATACACTAAGCGATGTATGATAAGCACAAACTAGAGAAAACGAAGATCTCAAGCAAACAAATT
The DNA here is from genome assembly GCA_013368495.1 of Paragonimus heterotremus. Taxonomy (NCBI): domain Eukaryota; kingdom Metazoa; phylum Platyhelminthes; class Trematoda; order Plagiorchiida; family Troglotrematidae; genus Paragonimus; species Paragonimus heterotremus. Next base: position 50,095 of record LUCH01001155.1, on the reverse strand, counting down.
ACCTGACGATAATTGCGACGATCTAACGCCATCCGCTGTGTCCAAAAAGAACGGAAAAACGGAGGCAAAATTTCAGCCTTGATGTAATCGGGTTCAACACCATCCGTTGCGCAACACTGCTTAACAACTTTCAGAACAATTTTTTTCATTTCCTCATCCGGAGAGAGGAATTCGCGAATAAGTATTAACATAACCTCACGCGTGTAGTAGTTGGCATATTCGGCATCCATAAGCGGAATCAAGTAACCGATAGCTTTGAGAAATGCGGCGAGACCCTAAAGGAAAGACATAAATGTGAATGATGAACACGTAATTGAAACAATGGGATGATGAAAAAACAGCGACGTTACTCACCTTACCGCGATGTGTACGAATACCACGCCACAAAGGTTCAAGTACAGAATCAAATGACTCAATACCGTAAGGCGTCGCAGCTTCTGCAAGAGCAGCCAATGCGAGGGCAGTGATTGTGCGAACTTTCTGTTGTTCATCGACCAAACCATGCTCAATGATCTCAACCAAACTGCGCAGATGTGGAAGAATAGCACAGCCCATAAGAATAGAAATCTGTTGTACGATCTTGATGCCTGTGTGTCGCGCTTGCCAAGACTTCTTGGACTTACAAACGGCCTAATAAAAAAATGAAACAGCGTGGATCACGAAAAGATGACAACGGCTGTCACAGGAATGAAACTGTGTGTGAATTAGCGGCAGTTCTCCGTAAAACAGAAAACAGAAGGGCTACGGAAAGGATATCTTTTGCATAACTCGAAGGCCAGTCCGGTGTAACAAAATCCAGGGTCGACGCCATGACAAAAAAGGGATCACGACAGTTCAGCATAGCCTACTAAATCAACACAGACTATGGCGATGACGGTTTCAAAACTCTACACAAATGGGGGAAATTGCAAAGCCTTAGGTAGCGAATAGAAAACAAATTCCACAGGGACGAAACGACTGTTGCCCAACCTACTCAACTCGTGAAACTTTCATAGTGGCCACGTAACCAAACGTATTTTAACAAATCTATTAAAATGTAGGAGGTCTAAACGCCACAGCAAGTGGAAGAAAATAGGACAGTAAAAACGGAAGAAACAAAAACCCACGTTCTCACAACAGCGAAACTTTGAAACTGCGCTGGTTTTGATGGCTTCACATAACAGATGGTTACCGCTCTTAGAGTCCAAGAAGTCAGCAACGCCTCACGGAACTAAGCCTTGAGTTTGGAGCCCTTACCTTCAAACTCGTCAGATACTTACCATTCGGCCACCGCTTCCTGCTGGACTCGGGTCATGAAAAGACAGCGCGGACGGCGTTGGACTGTCACTCGTAAGACATGTCCAAGCCACCGAAGCCTACGACACGAGAGCAGCAAACACTCGTGTTGGGACTGCCGATTACAAAAACAGGACGGTGAATCGTATCCTTGCTCATATTGTGGTGGATTGTCAGGCCGCAGGTGCGAGTATTCAAACGTTCGGCGGAGTACCCCAACGCGGGGGAGGCACGTCTACAAACCCTCAACGACTGGATGGCGGACAACGGGGATAATCGGATGAGTCGTCGCTCGACCGGATCGGACCAACGGGCGAGACATGGCAGGTAAAATAGACTGGACGACCAAATCGGAGGTCCGATTATTCCAACACTCAGAGGAATATCTCGACACTGCAGTGGAATACGATCAAGGCCCACAGTGGATAGATGGAGGACAACACGAGCGACCGGACAAGCCACCGCTCAACGAAATTGGACTAACAGACGAAGACTGACAGAAGGAAAAACCCCCGATAGAAGGCGCCGATCACACACAAACCGGGTAAAAGTGTACACGACGCATGAGCGAAAACCTGGGGGCGTTGTGGACTGGAATGCTGAATCATAAATGTGAGCGCGCGCGTACCATCCTAACTAGCGAGTTGGACAATAAAGATTGTGCTTTATTGGACGCCTTTTCGTTACAATATGATGTTTTCCTGAAGCTACGGACGCCCGTGATCCAGAACAGACATTCAACATCATATGCGCGAACAACCTGAGTCTGAGCCGTAAGATACTGCGCACCCTAAAGCGTTGAACGGACCTCTGCAATTAGCAGTAGACATCACGTCAACGACAAAATCGGCGGAACTTCGTAAGTATTATACAGCTTTGGATACCTGATTACTGAACCCAATAGATAACCTATCAAAACTGACAAAAGCCGCGCAAGCAAACGTCTCGATTAGCTTTGACGCGGTACTAATGATGAGAGCTGCAGACATAGGATGCTGCGGGCTTTGCAGCAGAAGCTTGCACTTTACATCAACTAACTGCAGGTCAAAGCGATTAACTGACTTCAGTAATCAATCTAAGGCGTCTTGCACTGCTGGTGTGCGGCATTTGTGAACCTCTGCAGCTCGCGGCGAATCGAGCCACATCGTCACCCGATCTGGATCATGACAACTCATAAACGAATGTGAGCAATATCACACCTATGTTGGTAATCGACAACAGCGCTTTTCAGGATGTCGTCAATATTAAAGGTGAAATAGGAGACCGGATGACTGACGAATACCATTTGCGATTATAAAGGATTAACACAACGTGACGTACGGCCCGTTCCGTTTGAGGCATGACAGCAAAGTGTTCTAAGTAATAATGACAAGTCTGCCAGGCACGCCCTTCTGCAAAAAAAACAGTATCACAGTGCCACTATCAAGTGAGTCAACAGCCCTCAAACACCTAAAAAGGAATGTATCAGCCACCCCAGATATGGTTGTATTCCAACAACTGATGGCGTGAAATCAATGCGATCGTGAAAACGACAGAATCCAACCTGTTCATCACGTGTTGATGTCAGAGTGCAGAACACAACGGACCATTACCTTTGATGCGGTCGGGGACCAGACTTACTCTTGAATCAACGTACACATTACGATGACTTCTCGAAGAGAACGACTGAATACCACCCAGATTAGGCGAGTTCCGCATCTTGGAGCTGCCGTAACAAAACAGACAGACCCCCGACTAAAGCAATGTCACTGCCATCGAAAGACGCCTTACAAGGAAATAGAAGCCTGATTCACCTCGCGATTTCAACCTTGACTGAGAGCTAAACAATCACCCATCAGAGAGCACTCATAGGGCCGTAAAACGAAAGCGACTGCAAAGATGGTCGGTCAGAACGTTGTTCGAAGTGTACCATTCGCCATCGCACACAACAGCCAGGTTGGTTTTACAGAATGCACAGATTACACATCTTTCTGTCAGCAGCAGCCCGCGTGAGTTCGAATACATTCTGCGATTTTTGATGTGTCGGGTGGTTACATCTGCATTGTGCACACTAGTTACCCGGCTTATCCGTCCTAGCGAAAATACCCTTAAATGTGCCTTAACTGTCTTGTGAACTGAGTTAAATTAGCACCAAGAAAAGTCTCTGGCGAGTCTGAGATCCAGCATTTGGCAACCAAACGAATGGCAGTACTACACGAAGCTAAAACACCTTGATTGGGTGCACAGGTTTCACAAACCTAAACGAATGGTCAAGTCTTAAGGGCCGCCAACCTTTGACACTTTTGAACAGTTTAGGTTTAGTCAACTTCTCTGTCTCAAGCTATTGCTGGCGACCCCGTGAGTCTACCAAAACTTGAGATTAACTATGTTCGAGCGTACACGACTGTGCCATACTATCAGCGTGCGACGGTGCTCGTGAGATTTACAAACACAACGAAGACACGTAGCACACTTACAATTCTTTGACATTCGTCATTTCGCAGACGTTAGTTGAGTTATTGATTAAAGAGGAGGTTTATGATCAGTGTATGTTCGGTTTTTGCATTAAAGATCGCAAGCCAAACATACGGGCGCGAAAAGACACAAGCTCCAGACCACACACTACACCAGCCCAGAGCATCTGTCACAACTCTCACGATAAACCACGTGAATCGTCCTCATGTATGTGACCACCGATGTTTGCGTTCGGTCGCTCGTACCGGATAGCACCAACCAGTGGACATCGAGGAAGTTAGGAAGCGGGTATTCGGTAGACTGTCAAGTGAGTTCTATTTGCCCAATTCTCATGTTCACATAGACTCAGATGGTTAGATTTTATGTACTAAGGATGCCGACGCTGTGGCCGACTGGTGTAAGGTATGAAGTGGACAGATAATGACCTGGCGCAGACAAATGAAACCGTTCACGAAGGGGTTGGGAATTGAGGTCGGGTTCATCATCCAGGCCCTCGCGACTCACAGAGTCGGCTGCTCGAAGCTTTAGGTAAGATGGCCGTCAACCGAGCTCAGTGGCGGAACACTGGAAGCTGTCTCGCTGATGACGCTTTACTTTCATTCATGGCTCGATTATTTGTTTGCGAGGTGTGGACACCTTGAGGTAAAATGTTTGACCATATACAGTTCTTTTCAGTAGTTGAATCACATTTATCCCTAACCTCCTTTCGTTTTCATGGTTGTATGGTAGTCAAGCGTCAGTGCGAACCATTGATGTGTTGACCTTTTTTTTACTCTGATTTATGACGTTGTAGATAATGCAATCGCTGCTGGCTAGAAGAGATCAAAGATCATCGGGTAACGACGCAGTCAGAAGCTGTGAAAGCCCTCATCAACTCACAGAGCAAAACCGAGACGCTACCTGTCAGATTGGAGACCGTGTGACCAGTCACATTGCTGAATGGGAATTCTCTCAGATGGTGTGATGTCCCAATGGTCGAGAACAGAAATTCCACTAAGAACAAAAGTCCTGGACGCTGATTTCCGAAAACCTAGAACGTGTGATTACTAGTCGTTTGCTCCTCAGTTTGCAAAGGCGTTCGAATCTTAGGTGGTTAGCTAATATGGGGTTCGAAATCTTGAATTGGTTGCTTTAGCAACAACCTGGATTGTAACAAGCAACACTGTTGTCTAGCAATCGATGACGTTGAAAAAACAGCCGGTGGACTAAAGTCGAATGAAAATGCTGTGTTCTGGGATAAATCTGGAACGAAACGTACGATCCTTATGAAATAATCCATTAGTCCCGTCGGTATGACGCCCTCCGGTAACCTACGATGAAGCGGATTAACCTGGAAGTGTCCGTTCTGGGAATATAGTTTAACAATTTAATCCACAAGACAGCGGAGCGTAGTTAGCGCCTCAATGGCGGCCAGTGACGAATATCAAGTTGTGTCCAATGGATGAGATATGAATAATAAGGACGTCTTATACATCCTAGTAAGGTCAACATGGACATACCTTCACAGTCCGAAAGCTACTCAAAGCAGAAGTGAATCCGACCAAGTACATCCAAGCAGCTAAGAGGTACCATGACCTCGAGGCGAGTCAGCCTAGGTTTAGACGACTAACACTGGATAATACACCCCTTGGTTCAGAGTAAATCATTGAAATACACAGTACACACTTCGTGTAAATTCAGTCAAAATATCACCACGATTTGTGTGCCACTTGTCAAGAAGCCTGCAACCGGGAGCTTCTAAAAGCGATGACTCAGGAACTCGGTTTTATAGTCGGACATCGATTTCCGTCAGTTTATTTTGGTAAGGGACTGTCCAAACATCTTTACCACCAAGAAGGCAGTGAGCAGAGCCTAAATGCAGGTAATGTTAGGCCCGCAGCACTTACGCCACAGGATGCCTACCGCCAGGTGACTCAATGGGGTCAAACGTGATCTGGATACCGTAAGGCTACCCAAACTCAAGTAGAGTTAATCAAACTCACGACCTCGTAAACGATAGCCGGACGTCGTTTCTGTTGACATTTCTTGTGGAGGGAAAACCTGATGTGTATGGCACTCAAAAAGGAACAGACTATTATCCATTTTCTGCAACAGGAAAGCAGCCGAGACAACATTCGCAACTTTCTGGTCAACAGCATACCATGGGAGCGAGTGACCAAAAACAATGTTCATACAGCACCCAAAAGGAATACAAGTTCCAAATATACAGTAACCTTTGAGCTAAACCAGAAGACATCTAGAATGTGGCTGTTGTTGACAATTAGTCGTAATATAGTGAAGTAATGGTAAAAAAAACAACGAACAAAAACCACTGGGGAAAGTCCACAAATGTATATATGTACAAAGCATTACCTTTAGGAACGGCAACAAACTGGGGATACCCAGAGCAGAGGCCACGACAGCAAATGCGCGGGCTGTGGTGTTTCGCACGTATTCGTCCATATTATCGATATCAGGTCTCATAGTCGAAATCATGGTAGCTAGACCGGCAGCCTGTCAACGTAAACAAGAAATCGTGAAGCTCTAAATATGCAAAATCGGAATATCCGTCGGTAGCGTTATCTAGAGAAACAAATTGCAATCTAAAACACAACTGAACAGCAGAATCGATGACGCGACCACAACAGAGAAAAGAGGAAATGATTATCTGTCGGACAAAAACTACTAAAAATTCCATATAAAATTCACCACAGTTGAAGGTACAGAGTTGTAGGAATACTCACTCAGCTAACAATCACATCAGGAAATGGGAACTTACGTGAAGAAGGTCGAAACAGACTGCACATATGCAACCAGACAAGTTTAACGTACTTTGGCCAAATTTGAAATGATTTCACGACCCTCCACACGTGCGTAATAGTCTTCGTCAATCAGAAGGGGCTCAATAACCACCAGGATTTTATGTACGTACGGACGAACCAAATCGTCTAACTTGTATAGAATGCGGTCGATGACCTGAGACGACGGGTGTTTTTAAAACAAATGAGGTTGAAATTAAACATGCAGAAGTCTTTTACATTATCACATATCTGATCTACTTAAAAGCGTCACCGACAAAGTCCAAGACAAGAACGATTATTAAATGAAATCACAAAAAGTAGACACCATCTAACGTCTAATATTTTATGGCGCTCATCCTCAGCCAGACGCGTTGTCACTGGTTTCGTCCTGGTTTGGCCCCATGACGTGGAAACAACTGAACGAAGCACGAGCCAGTGATCTCCCATAAATTACCAACTGAAGCTCTCATTCACTAGACCACGAAAATCGATTGCGGCGAGAATGACTAATGTTTACTATGTAACCAGGTGAAACTCTGCTAGTGTTGATGGAAACAGTCTGTTTCAGATTGTCAGTTTTGGATTGGATATGATCACAAGGGTACGTTACGGCCAGCGACAAGAAGACGGTTAAACCCAAGAGAGAATAAACGAAGTAGCTAATCACGCAAAGCTTATCCACGGAAAACTGCCCAGTTATGTAAAATGTCATTAACATGAGTTCATTATATTCAGTCTTTAAAACACCACCATCATCACTGGCAACAATGGTTAGCTGTCACGTAATCACACAGAAAGATAAAGTTTCGATGGATAAAAGAGGAAAATAGGGCTTAATGGAAAGAAAGTCTGTCTAGGGTCAAACATCTAATATGACCTAACAGCTTTTGCACCATAGGGCTTTTACTGCCGAGAAGTTCGAGGCTAGTGCTAACTGAACGGTTGCGTTACTGAAACACAGCCGTCGAAGAAACCGGAACTGGACCCAAATAGTATGATTAACAGTCAGAGTCGATACGGCTAAGCCATCTAGTTGTACAACGGTAACCTGGGTGGGAACAAAAAATTAGGAAATGGAAATATTACGAGTAGGCAATACAGCAAATGAGGATGAGTAATTTACCGCAATGGCTGAAAGCGATGTCACTTGGGTGTGGACAGGCAAGTGTTCTTTAACCTGATAGATATCATCTTTACTTTCCTCAATATAACAGGTACTGCTTTTAGGGCTCGTGGCTATGCCATAACTTAGTGTAGTGGAATTGGACTTGAGCAGCGCACGCAATCCAGTCAATCAAAACTCACCCATCCGCGTTGCGAACAGAGTGTATGCTGACCAGCTGATCAAAAGAGTAATCAACCACTACACCAAATATATTCTTAAAGGCAATTACTGGAGCAGTCTGTGTGAGCGTGGGTCAGCTACACATCATTATCATCATAGACAGCAATAGATCAATGGTTCACACTGATGCTTAACTGCCACACTGCTACACACTAAATAATCAGAAACCACACCGGTACAATCCAGCGATAACCGGTAGTGCGGTATCGTTTTATAGAGTGACGAAATAATACTTTCAATAAGACGACGTTGCTTCATGTGTCACACTTTCGTCCATTTGATTTTTTGACGAGTTAGCCACATATGCGATATGGTGTCCGACAGGAAGGAAACTGATGATTCTAATTCGCAATACTGGGTACGATCAAATCGATCGAGGAGATGGAGTTAACGGATAGTAGATATGTTTGAAGCGTGACGGGTGTGGAAGCAAAAGTTCGACTGTTAAGTAACTTCCCAGAAGGGTATAAAGAATCACAAAGGGTTACGCTTTGACAATGCGTTGGAGTCAGAGGGAGACACGTTTTGATGAATGTTATCTGTGCTACGTATAGAGATTACGGTTACAAACAGACTAATGAACCCTTTGAAAGCTTGCGAATTCTTAGAAAAAGACATCTAAGGAAGTTCATCGGCGGCCTTGAAGCGGCTTGCGGATAGTACACAAAAAATATCTACATATATGACCGAATGTGCTCAAGCAATAGAATCCGCGCCGAGTAATGTTCGCTGAGCTGAAAAGTCTACTGGCATAAGTAGTCGGTCCAGCCAGAGTGGACAAAACACTACTGCTTTGCCTGTTGGTCTTGAAAGCACAAATTTCTCAAATGAATATCAAGAAACAATAACGTCGTCTAAGAAATCTATATGATTAAGTGTAAATGACGGTGACAAAGAGGTCGGACACCGAGAACTCATAAACATAATTTAAGTGAGATACATCTCTGCGCCATACAACAAAATGTACCGCGCCAATGACCTGTAAAGCAGTCATTTGCACACTAACTAGGAACCGGACGATTCCGGACCCGACCAAGTCACACATGTGGGATATTTGGCAGTATACAGAACCCAAGTGACTAAATATACTAAATGACGTGAAGCACCTTTTTGTGATTTGTCGAAAGGGCACCTAAGGTCGTGGACATTTAGCAGGTACGGAAAGAACGAATACCATACCTGTTCAAAAGCAATATTCTAATTAAAAAGACTACCATCCGGAAAGGTTCTCCATAAGCCAGATGCTTACCTTAACAAGCAAATGTCGCTCCTGATCTTCAAGTGTTGGGGACATGAGCAAAGGAAGAATCTGTTTGAACAGTGGGCCGGCACCAAACTCTCGTGCTTTGTCCGTGATTTGTCTGAGAGCCGACTTGCGCATAGGAGGGGTTCCATTTTTGATTTTCAGCAAAAAAGTCATGATCTTGCGCTCTTTAGCCTCTTCCGGAGAGAGGGAGTCTTCATCAACGTCCTGAAACAGAAGCGTCAAACAACGTCACCAAATATTTACGAGAATAACTACCATGAACAACTGACCCGCAGGACTAACATCGAGCAGGAAATCCCAAGTAAGTGCTTCGTGAAAATATTAGAGAGAAGTATAGGAAGCATTTGGAACATTACCTGTAACAACTTGTCGAAATACTGAAGGTCGTCTGGTCTCATCATTGGTAAATTGACACCCTTGGGTTGCATATCGCCCAATGCCGCTGCGTTTGCACCGGTTGCATTTAAGCCGAGACCAGCAGCTGTCCCAATGTCCGGAGTTGCTATTCGAAATCCCATAGGGGTGCCAACCATAGGAGTTGGAGTGGCCACGAGACGATGACCCGGTGTTCTGATCGGTACATACCCCGTGGGAGGAGGCATGATTTTATAACCTGAGATAAATAATTGAAACTAATAGGTATATTACCCGACAGCTTGAATGTTGTACATGCTGACTTACACAGACATGCCGAAAAACTGGAAATAAATCAAGCAAAATAAACATGTGCGCAACTTACCTGGCGGCAATATTTCGTCTAATTCTTCATCCGTCAAAGGTCTATTGCGGTCATCGATTTCTTTTTGCCAAGCATATACTTGTAACTGTTCGGGTGTCATAGGCACGCCGGCACCCGGTATCGTTACTGCGGCAGTTCCAAAATTGGGAGTAGCCATGGACATGGCTCGCACTCCAGTGGGAGTCGTACCCGAAGGCGTGAAAATGCTACCCGCACTCATGCCGCTGGGGGTTGCACCAGGAGTGCCGGCCCCCATTGCACTTGCCGGTGTGAAACCCATGGGCGTCTAGCGTGAATACGAACAAAAAGATCATGAACAGATGAGTACGCCAAACTACTTTTTTTAAATAAAAAAACTCGATACATACTGAACAGAAAATGGCGCAAAACAAGTCAAGCATGAACTGCGATAAAGCTCGGCAATCTCTTGCGAATAGTGTGCAATTGCGCCATGAATTTGCTTCTTACATAAGGCTGCAGCTTGCGAGTAAAAATTAATTACGCAGCTGTGGCACCTTCTTAACTGACAGGCCTCACCAGCATATCTGTAAGAGTCGTTTCAGTCGTTACCAACAGTACAAGAATCGGGAATACCGGAACAAAAAACTACGGCAAATGCAAGTAACAAATGAAATCATGGAAACTTACATGAGAAGGAGTAGCACCAGGAGTAGAACCGGCCTTTAAAGGAGTTTCATCCCATCTTGAACGCCTCTTAACAGCTACTGCGGCCGCAGTCGCTGCAGTGGATGGAGTAGCAGCAGGTCCATAAATCACAGATGAAGGAGTGTCCTGGATTGATTCTACACCACCGCCCGGCGTTCTGTCAGCTCTTGGAGTCTCCGCCCAACCCGCCCCATGACCCGGAGTTTCTGCACCATAACGCTCAGTATGTGGTGTTTCATCCCACCGATTCCGTCGAGCGCTAGGGGTACCCTGAGAAATGCCATTAAACATTAGGCCAGAAGCAATTAGCCACAAATCGTTAATTCGATTACTATGACGATTAAGACCGGCCGAAAATATTTCGTTACTGGACAAGTGGCAAGAGAAAATTTGATACGAGTTTACGAAGCGTTAGACAACCGAACAGCCTAGAAACAGGATAATTTAAAACAACGTTATCAATTTATAAGCCGAAAAACACGAAACTTCATAAGTGGATTTAATTGACAAAGCGTAGGATCAAGTTAACACAACACTTACGCCTAACATGGCAGTCCCTGAAGAATCTCTCCCTGGTGTTACAGCACCAGACAAATATGCTGGTGTTTCTGCCCACTGACGAACACTTTGTCCGGGGGTCGCCCCAGGGTCCTTGGGGCGACCAGGGGTTTCTTCCCATTGTGAACGACTACCTGGTGTTGCAGCACCACCAGGAGTAGCGGAAGAACGCGATGGGGTCACGGAGTCATCAGCCCAGCGTTTGGATGTGGGCGTGGCGGTATTTGGAGTGGTAGCAGACGATTCGGTCTTGGATTCTCCGTTGATTTCTGCTGAAGCTTGGTCCCATCGACGCCGTTTAGTCGGCGGCATCGCGCCTGCAACCACTTTCAGCTGGCCAGACTTGCTCTTCTCAGCCAGCTCCGCTTGCAGTATGCGATGTTCCTTTGTTAGTTGCTGATTCAGCATAATGTCCTTGTAGGTTGTGAGACGATGATCCGGAGTCTGGTCACCTACATCCAAAAAATCAGACAAATAAACAAGTAAACAGGCGAAATGATAAATTGACAGCTCACAAAAAAGAAAGACAATAACACCATACGTAGTATTTAATATTTAACACGAAAAAAACTACATGGAGTGACAAACGTACCCCAACAGAAGATAAAAGGATTTGTTGGGCAAAAAAGGAAAAAGATATAGGGGATGAGGAAGAGAAAAATTACGCCGATGCACAAAGAGATTTGCAACATGACCGGCAAGGACCTCTATTCTTCAACATAAGACACGGTCTTCAACCAAAGATGTACATCGTTTTCAGATCCTAGAAGAGAAGCCGGGAGCGCTCTACTGAAGAAACCTTCAGTGAATGCCTTCACGTCCTGAGCCCGTCGTACGCCGGCAACAAGGCTGTTGCCTCCAACCTAACCTACCACTTGCAAATAGGGCGCCGTGTGGCAGGCGACGAGTTGGCATTCGTAAAATGTGGCCGAACTAACGAGGCTTATGAAACGTGATCATCATACTCAGGGATCGGCAGTTTACCCGATACATCAACGAACTTCGTCACTGTTAATACGATTTTCTCACCACACGCCACTACTGTTTCAGAGACACCAACGGTCGAAAACAGATACTCTATGAACATTCTTCACACGAATGGACCATGTGTCGGAGCCCTTACGATGGCATTATACACTCGGTCTTTCAAAGAAAGACTGAGATCATGTCGACGCCACAGATGATGTAGGTTGACAAAAGTCATCCGAGCCTTCGTTAAGCGATTTGTGATTGCATCAGACATTCCAACCCCACGGATACAGCCACCAAGGTACATGAAATTCTCCACTACTTCCAATGGCACATCACCAAGGGAGAGAGCAGGTACAGAGTTTTGTCGAACGTTGCAACAGTACCTCGCACGTAAAAGATTCAAAGGTCACATCACACTGATAAACAGAAATCTGTAGGCTGTTCAAGATGTCCTGGGCTCCCTGTGAACCTTCACTGACTATGGCGATGTCGTCTCGAAGTTGAATACCTGGACAAAGTTCCCTAACATTATATTCGTAGCCCGTTAGGGCAGACGCTAGGACTTCGCCTATTGCGAGGTTGAATAGGAAAGGGGAAAGTGAACGACTTTATCTCACTCCAACTTGGATGCTGAAGTTTAGTGATACGTTATCATAAGCCTTAACCCGATTCAAGATCTGACGGCAAATTGTTACCAGAATGTTCATGTAATTCACGGAAACACTCTTCCATGATAGACAGCTCCAGAGTGCAGCTATCAACTGAATGAAAGGCCCCACTGATGTCCAGACAGACAATTGTTAACCTTCGACATGAATGACGGAGTTTAAGCACTAAACGGAAATAATGTTAACACACTGAAGAATGAACTCGAAACTGCGCAAATCAAGCAGTAAACTGACACTTTCCACTTGACTGCTAAGATGTCCGCGTTAGTGAATCCATCGACTACGCGTAGGCCAAGTAAAAACATCTCGCACCTGTTCGTAAAAGATAACATACCAACGAGAATCAGAATGGAGTTCCATCGATTCGCAGTTGTATCAATCATGTTCCCGTCATGCTCGAACACAAAACACACACAGAGAGAACACTGTCACATTCCTAGACAAAACAGGGTCTAATTCGCAGTTGCATTTTGAGAAGTACATCTCCCAACTAAATTGCAGTCAGACCCTGGGCAGGGTTATGCTAACGTAAACAAAGTGGAACAGGGTTGTTCAGCCTCACCTTCCACATAAAGGTTTGTATGAGACCATACCCTAGAGATGGCTCACGTCGGGCGTAGAATGGCTATTCGATGCAACACTTCGAGTATGCAGACGATGTTGCGTCAACGTGGGATGCTTCGCGAGCGGTTCAAAGCATCCTCGGTTAACTGAACGCTTCACTTTGTTTGTCTTCCAGTTCGTTAGTCTATGTATAGGCTGAGGATAGGGTGGCAGAAGCTCATGCATAAACTTACTGCCGATGACGAACTGCTAGACAGAGATGAACACTTTAATTGCCTTAGGAGCTGTCAGTTTCAGTGGAATGTTGGATAACACAAACCACGTTTTGGGCTAGAGCCCAGATTACACCTGTCACAACGAGACTGGACCATGACGTGGTGTGACGGCTTGCGCATCTCGATGACCTTTTGGGCCAAACTGGACGGTGTGGTCACCACACCGATAGTCATTCATACCAGGCAGGCCAATAGGTAGAGGTCCGACAAACCAGTCTCCTGGTCCTCCAGGTTGGGAGTTGGAAAAAGGTTGACATCTTTTTCCGAAAAATGTACCAGTTCCGGTACACTACCACCCACCCGCTCATCATCCATCATCACAGACAGCAACACATCAGTGGTTCACACTGATGCTGCCTTGTGGTATGGGCTTTTGAGCTAAAGGCTTTGGTTGAGAACATTAATCGTTCTCCTGTCTAGG
>LUCH01001155.1:16231-32946 GCA_013368495.1 Paragonimus heterotremus | reverse complement strand
TAGGTGAGATGACGGCTAACCGAGCTCAGTGGCGTGAATGTCGTTGTTTGGCCGAGTTGTCTATGAAGTGAGTGTACTTAATGATGCGGGGCAGTGAAAGCCGTGAGAAAGCTGTCTTGCTGATGACGCCTGACTTTCACTTACAGCTCAGTTGTTTGTTTGCAAGGTGTGGGCGCCTTGATGTTGTATGTTTGAATATAGACGTAGTTATTTTTGGTAGTTAGGTCCACTGCCCTCCCCCTTCTTTTTTACTCCCTTTCGATATAGGTTTTTTTCTTTCTTTTTTTCCTTCGTGATTGTTTGGCAGTTAAGCATTAGTATGAACCACTGATGTATTGCTGTCTATGATGATGATGACACCTGGAATCTTACATTACCTGTGATGTCGGACGAAATGACCTTATTTGGAGGGCACGAGTAACCCATCAATAAGGCTAGAAAACGTAACTGACTCACGTTGAGAATTTTCAAGCAGTGTCGTCTGCGAGGCATCAGCCGTAATACTAGTGTAGGGGCGGTAAGTGGGCGAACCAAACCGATCACTGAGTGCACTGCTTTTGCCTGACATACTAGGTCGGCTTGAACGTTTTTCGTGTGCTCAGCGATTGTGTGCTACATTGCACATGCTGAAACAAACTAAAAAGTGAAAGCCCGGGAGGCAGGATATAATACGAACTTTGAGCTCCGAGTCCAGCAAATGGGGCATATACGGCCTCCTGGGTTCAAGGGACAAACGGAATCTCCACCTGACAGGAAAAATTGCAGTCAACGGCGTTAGTATGAATCTCTTCGTTCTGAAAACTGACGTTCACCAACTCATTAGAGGTTCCGACGATTTCCACTTTCTCACCTGTCACACTGTCTCACACGTTATACCCTGTTCAACACCGACGTGAACAAGTGGGGGGAGAAAACATGACGGGGAGCCAATCTAGAGTACAGTCCCATAGACTTAGTTTCGCAAAACATAACTCTAACAAAACCGTTGAGGTCCCAGTGGTGTACAAGGAATACAGTAAGGGAGCTCAAGCTTAAAGGCGTACATGAAACCACTTTAGTAGGCGACGTTCACAGATAACCATGGGCAACCACAGATCAAATCTGAAGGCACACAAGAATCCAAAAAGTACATTCTGAAAGTTGTGTTTAACGTATAAAATGTCAAAACTCTATGACCGTGTTCATAATTTCCGGATTTCGATACAAACGCTAGTAATAGATTATCATGAGCCCAAACAAACGGAGCAGTAGCCAGAGTCGCTGGTTATCGCAACAGTGGCAAGTAACTCTCCAGAACAAATATTCTCAAAAGGAAGAAAGAGCAAAATAGGTATGACTGAATAGGAGCAATGTTGTGAAAGTAAGCATGCTATCCAGCGCAGTACGCTATTACGTAAACAGCCTAGTCACCGACTTGTCCAATCAAAGAGTAAGCAACCAAAAAAACGACATCTATTAACTTTCTTCGAGTGAAAAGTCAGAAATCGCACTTTGTGATCATGCCGTTATCTGGTCATCTCGTGGCGTACCTAACTATCAGTGATATTATTAAGTGGGATATGACACGATAAAAGCGGAGACAGTGTAAAAAGTACGTGCCTCACCATCGCAGAAGGTGCGGTGACCAGGTGCTCACGTATTTAGAGATTTCGGAAATATGCGCCGGTGGACAAACGAGTTGCTCGCGAGGTCATCCAGCACGACGCGTACAGCCACAAACGCGGCGATGGGTAAACATTGCAAGTCCGTTCATATCTTCGCTGTGAACAGGCCACACCTCTAGACTGCACAGCAATATGCCGGAAATCGACACTATACTGCCTTTCAGCGACAACCTGATGTCATTCCAAAACTACAGGCGATGCAGGCTAGCAAATGGAAATAACTGTTCCGAATATTCTCACTGACATCACACCAACATTACAAGTAGGAGTGATGGCACTATCCAATCGCAAATAAACTGCACGCAATATGGAACGCGGTGATAAAAACGAGTCTAATTTTTCTTGGATTTGGTGGACCAACGAACAATCTGGATGGGTTGGAGGTTAGACTGATGCTTCAGTGGTCACTGCGCAAACTGCAAGTACCCTTTTTGCAAACGAGAATAACTGTCAACAAGTATCAATTACGAGATGCCGCTTCAATCTCTCGAACTTGAAGTGATAATTATGACACTGATCATCCGCCACCGTCTTTGAAGGGAATGTGATCCGTCAACAAAGTAAGCAACACGGCCAATTCTGCATCCGATGGAGTGCTGGTTGGAACGCCAAAACCAGTAACACAGACTTGGTTTCCAATACGGTTTAGTCTGACTACTGTTTGAACACGTCACTACCAATCTCGTCTCGAAAGCCTGCGATTACCCATTACAGAAGACTTCAAGGAAACCTTATTCTTACTTTCTCCCCTTTGAAAAACTCAGAGAGGCTCCTCGTGGACCCAAATGGGTTACGGAGTCAACAATGTTGCTTGAAGCGACCTCTCACTGGTTAGCCGAATTTTTAAAAAGGCAAGTGCCCACCAGAGGTTGTCAGCAAATGTAGTTGCTGCCTTCCAAAGGACTTAACTTACGGGGCCGTCAAACTTACCTGATTATCAAAAGCGGACTGTAAAGACACTGTATATAAACAGCTGTTCAATACCCTTTACCAAAGTCCTCCAGAAAGTTCGACGTCCACATGACATCCTAAGTGTCGTGCCGACTCGAGGGACTTAGGATCGCGGCGTAGCGCCTTCGTACCAGTCACTGATTCCATGAATAGCATCGGTAGACAATGAACGCCCTATACATCCACATTATGTGACTGGTGACTAGTAGGTAGCCATCAGGAGCCGTAAAGCTGACCCCGGATTATTCACAACAGAACATTTCAGATTACCATATTGATGAGACCAATTACTGCTGAACAAATTTCGATCGGTTACCGAAACAAACGTGGGAAACACGCAGGCGAATAATCTCAGATGCAACCACAAGAGGACCAAAACTCCGCAAAAAGAACCAGTGAGAAGACAACCAGAGATCAGGGAAGAACAAATGATTCAACAGAACAATCCGGTTCGTCGGGGAGAAAAATATTACAAATTAACTTACCATCAGCAAATGGATCCACACGAGCAGGAGATATCATGGCCAGTCGTCTTCGGGAACGATATTCATCTTCCCTGTCGGCAATAGTTGGTCTACGTAATTCCCCTGCAAATATGAAACATCACACGGAAGATGGTTTGACATACCCCCATCAGTAGCCATCTTCAGACGATTAAACCAACAGCGCGCCAAACAAATTAAAAGACGCACTTAAACAAGATTATCACAGTACCAACTCAAAATATATGTGAACTTGCGGTTTTTTATTAACATACTCGGACTTTGATAGTTAACCACATTTTTTGCATTAACCTCCTGGTTAACGTGAGTTGTGGGTCATCAAAATCAACCCAATGCAATTGGTCCTCACAAGACCTTTCCCAGAATTCTCAAAGTACTTGCTAGTCTGGCAGAACCCCTTTATAAACTGTTAGAACAGACACTCCGGACTGACATTGCCCCTAGCGCATGGAAAGAGACGACAGTGACACCTATCTTTGAAGAACGTGACTGACACTCCTCCGCTAGCCATCAACTAATCAGCCATATTAGCATTCCTTGCAAAATAACAGAGCGCTTATTAAAGAAAACCATCCTCAACCACTTCTTATCAAACCGTCTTTTTTCTTCCTCCCAGCATAGCTTCCTTCCTAATCGGTCTTGCATAGCAGATATGCTTGTCTTTTTGGGTAGTCTGACAGAGGCCAAAGACAATGGATTCCTCTCGCATGCTATATTCTTTGACATTGCCGAAGCTCTTGACCGCGTCACATAAGGCCCCCTCGAACACAAACTGGAAGCTTATGTTATCCAAATAAAATTTCTCCGTTGGATTGCCTTTTCTGCTTCTTACTAGAACTTTTGGAGTTAAAACCGTATCAGACCTTTTGTCCCCATCCCTGATTTCTGCGTTAGGCAAACAAAGATCAGTGTAGAGTCCTCTGTTATTTTTTGCTATAAACAACATTTTCAGTAACATGGTTTCATCTGCCGGTGACCCAAAAATCTGGAATATCAGCGACTCCTGTCTAATGCGGATTGACCTCCACATGATTAAGCGTTGGCCGGACGATTGGAGCATCCCATTAAGTGACAACAAGTGTACACGTGTCGCTCGGCCAGGACTCTGGTAATACCTTTGTGATTCATAGTACGCCATCACATTAGATATCTTGAAAACCAACCTGAAGGAAGATTTGGGTATCTGGCAGTCGTCAAACTTATTGTTCGCGTATCACCGCAAGATGGGGGCAAAAAGGGATATGCCGCTCTTAGGATGAAGAAACGCACTAGCCCCGCGTGGACAATAAACCGTTCAAAACCCTTTACTAGGCTTACATGAGACCGCACCTCGAGAACGCCATGTATACCAACACGAAGAAAGACATGCTCCCCGTTGAGCGTTTCGACCGCGGCTGCCAAGCTAATTATGGACCAAAGAAATGTCGCGCACCAGACTAAAATTGAAATTCCCCATTTGCATTCAACCGAAATTCTACGAAGAGGGATTTCTCCAATTTACATGAAATCTTAAAATCCATGGCGATTATCCGTCTCCAAGGATTCGGCTTGACGGTATGGCGGCCATATTCGTAATTGTCAATTATGTTGGAACTAACAGTGCCATTTGTACTCTCTCTGTTTTCCACTTTTGTGTGTACATAAACATTTGTTTCAACGAGTAGAGATACCGAAAACCACCCCGCGCACTCGAACGTACGACTCCGCCGCGTGCACGCTTGTCGCTCTGCTCCGTTATTGCTTCGCATTTGTATCCGTTCATTCTCGCGCTGACTTAGCAATTCAACAGTATACTCTTTGTCCACTCGCTGTATTATTCTCCACCGCTTGTCGTCGGTTCGCTCCATCCTACAAATTGGTGAGCCCGCGCAAATCATGTTATCGTGTACATTCGATTTCGGTGTTTTCCGCCGCTCATATTACGTTTCGAGTGCGAATGGTTTACGCGTAAATATTTAGTTAAATTTTACATCGTTCACATCCACTCAATCGCCATGGACATTAAGTCGGAATATTCGTAATCCGTATCAATGATCCTATTAGCCATTCCTGCTTTCGGAGATATTGATTCAGAGCTGTGGTTCGCCGTGTTAGAAATAGAGTTTAACAACCGGCGTACAACAAGCGATGCAGACAAGTTCTCGCAACTTATACCACGCCCTCCCCCCGAGATATGTTAAAACTAGTTAGCGATATCTTGCTAGGCTCAGCAACTGATTGCTATGAGTCAGCTAAGTGAACGATTCTGAGGGAAACACAGCCGTCTGATAAAGTGCGTCCGGAACAACTGTTCCAACGGTTACAGTTGGGGGACGAGAAGCCATCAGTTCTGTTTTGAGAAATGCGGCAAGCAGTGGGCAAGTTGCAATTGCCAAAGGCTCTCCCACAAGAGCTGTGGATGCAGCAACTGCCTGAGTATAAACAAGGGTTAGTGTCCGAATTAACCGCACGTCCATTGAGTGATCTGGCGGCTTCTGTAGACGCAGCACATGAACGTTTTCGAAACACGACGCCGTCACCATTAATGGGACGGGTTATTACCTCCAACGGTCCCGAGGATAGACCGTTAACCACAAAGGACGCCGAAATAGTAGTGCTGCGCAAAGCACTTGAATGTCGCTAATGCAGGTCTACGGAACCAAACTCCGAGATAGGTCAGCTGAGACGGGAACTGGTGGATCTTCGTGTCAGCACTAGGCGTATTAGGTCACTGTTAATTTTGTTAAGGTTTGTCGCATTATTTTTGAGATTGCTGTGCCTTGTTTGATCAGTGTCGAAGGGTGGCCTTATCTTTCGTTATTTTCTAAGAATAAACAGTATCAACCGTTTTTATTCCTACACCAGCTGTAACGATTCCTGTCTGATCGTTGAGTTACGCGTAGCCCAAAAACGGATCCCCAAAATGAGAACAAGATTGGATCCAACAATTTCTACGGTATTGTTAAACAAATGCATCAATAATTACAAAAGGCGAACCTCAATCGTTCGTGACGATAGTTTCGTCCAGCAAAATCAATAGCTTCTCAACAGAACCAACAAGAGCAAAGGTGAACCGTCACGCCAGCGGACCAGGACAAGAATGGCCACTCGCGCCGCGGACATTTAAAGACACATTAGTTCAATAAAACAAAACGGGGTGAGTGAGGTAGTGGGGACAAGCGTCAGGCTGGTGGGGAAAAATAGGGAATGCAAACGATTGGGGCGAATTTTCTCAGTTCGTGGATTAACAAATTTACACCAGCTACTATAACCATTTCTTTTGCTCTTATTCAATCTGACCCCCGTACATTTCCAAATGACGAAATCGGACACTAAAAATTGTTGCCGGTCCTGACAATTATGGCGTTATCGAGGCTGATCCCGCTTCTCTGAACCAGCAATCTGCCACCGGACGATCAAGCAGTTCTCTGTCACTCGAGGCTGGAGCGATGTTATACGAACCCTTTCCCCTTTCGGATAAGAAACAGTTGGGCACCCATACCTATGGTGACGCCCCTCTTTCTATTAATCTTAATTCTTTGAAGTTTACGAACGCTTCTTCTAGGCCAAATATTTTAGGTGGTTCTAGAAGCTTTCTTAATAACAGGATTCCACTTGAACCGAGTGTTGTCGAGAATGATTGCTGTTTGTTTGGGGCTCCTAGGACTAAGTAGGGATCTGGCCTGGGGGCAGCGATAGGGACGGTGGTTACCCCACCGGAGAAGATGGAGTGTGTGTCCAACCCATCTGCTGTTTTTCCCGTTCCGCTCAATCACGCTGTGTTGAGTGTTTCTAACAAAGCATCTGATGACCTGTTAGAAGAAGAGCTGACGTTGAAGGCAAAGGAGCTAGAGTTGGGGCGTAAACTGGTCGAGCACCATAGGAGGTGCCGTAGGCCTGTGGAAGTCGAACCCGTTCCGAAAGTCAAGACTAGATTTAGTATAGGGCCAAGAGATAGTATCAGTTCCCCCGTTCAACAATGGCCTTCGGGAACAAACCCCTTTAGTTTGGATCCTGCTGAGTCTTTAGAGCGGGCTCTCAGACCTTGGATTCTTGAAGTCAGTCTTCCGAAATTTAAAGTTGACAGTTTCGATGGTTCCCCGAAGAACTACTTCAACTTTGTCAGAAGTTTTGAAGGTAACGTGGCAGATAGATTTTTTGACGAAGGATCGAAGCCTTCATATTCATTGCACTATTGTCGTGGCAGGGCGAAAGAGGCAATTAAACATTGCACGCTCTTGCCAAAGGAGGTAGGATTTACAGAGGCAATGGGAATTTTGCACCAGCAGTTTGGCCGCCGAAATGATGTTATGCAGACGGTAAACAAAGAAGTTTTCATGGGTTCTAAGTTAGTCGCTGGTGGTGTTGATGGTTTGCGCGAGCTAGACAGTCAGATGAATGGCTGTCAGGCGATGCTGACGCAGCTACATTACGGAGCAGAGTTAAACTGCTCAACCAACCTTATTAAAGCAGTCGAACGATTACCTCACCACTTACAAGAAAGGTGGGCAGATGTTGCTGACAGCATGACTGAGTGCGGAAGGGAACCTAACTTTGGCGACTTATTACATTTTGTGGTGAAACGAGTGACGGTCAGCGCCAGTCAGTATGGCCAGTTGGCCGCTCGCGCTGAAAGTTTGTCAAGTTGCCCAACGTCCTCTGGAGTGAAGTATTCGAGGTGCAACGTTGGACTAGGTGCACCTTATGGAGGGGTGAATTTGCCGTGTCCGGTTTGTAAAGGAAGCCATGATATGTCTGATTTTAGTTGGTTTAGCAGAAACACTTTGGAGCAAAGCAAGGCGGTGTTGAAGAACATCGGACGCTGTTTTGTCTGCTTGAAAGCGAACCATGTGACGAGGTCATGTAGAGTACAGATACGATGTAGGATACCGAGATGTGGTCGACGCCATCTTACATTGGTTCATAAAGACAAGTCTGAACAAAGTGAGGTGGAGGCTAAGCCGTCCTTATGCTTTGCCACCTCCAGTGAAAACGGAGTGTGCCTAGGATTTGTTCCGATAAGGTTGGTTAGCCCAGAGGCGTCGGTGACAACGTATGCCTTTTTGGATAATGGGTCTGACACTGCGTTGCTCGATGAGTCTATTGCAAGAGCAATCGGTTTGCAGGGACGACCCTGTCAGATGATGTTCCGTACTCTACACGGAACTTATTCAACACCATGCACTAAAGTGTCAGTTGAGTTGCAATCCTTGTATCAGGTGCATTCTATTACAGCCGGTTCAGTTTACACGGTGAAACAGCTGCCACTGACGCAGGTTGATGTTGTCCAGCAATCTGGGGGTAGATAAATGGGTTCACATAAGGGACCTTTCGTTTGATAGATTAACTGAAAACGGTGTAGGGATTCTAATAGGATGCGAAGTCCCTGAAGCACACTGGGTACTGGAACAGAGACTGGGAATTTGCAGTGGGCCTTATGCCAGTAAGACCATTTCAGGCTGGAGTCTAAGAGGTCCGTGTCATACCATACCCCGGAATGAGCATTGCGTAAACTTAGTCGAATCACGTCAGTTCTCGTTGGATGATTTGATCCGAAGGATATGTAGGTTGGATTTCACCGACGGACGCACTTCGGAGGACAAAGAGCTCTCTGTGGAGGACAAACAAGCGTCAGCTATGACTGAAAGAAGTGTAGTATTCAGGGATGGTCACTATGAGATAGACTTGCCGTGAAGACAAGATAGATGGGTATTGTACGACACTAAAGAAATGGCTGAGAAACGCCTGTCTGCACTGAAGCGAAGGTTTATTCGAGACCACAACCTAAACACTGGCTATTCGGCGATGATACTGGAGCATATTAGGAAAGGCTACATAAGTAAGAGTGTTACAACTACAACACGAAGACGGTACTTGCCATACCATCCTGCACCCAGTCCGAATAAGCCCGGTAAGGTACGGATAGTGTTTGATTGTGCCGCTGAACTTCGGGGTACGTCGTTCAACAAAACTTTACTCCAGGATCTGGATTTGAATAACAGTCTATTAGGAGTACTCGCGTTTCCGCAAGTACCTAATGGCGGTCCCCGCTGACGTGGAAGAGATGTTCCTGCAAGTGAGAGTGCCATGTCGTGATCGAGGTGCATTAAGTTTTCCTTGGTGGGATTCCGACTCGTTTGAAGGACCGCCGGATACTTACGAGGTGAATGTCCACCCCTTTCGGAACGACGTCGTCGCCACTATGTGCAGACTTTCTACTGCAGAAGGTAGCTGTGGATAATCAGCAAAAGTTTCTACCGAAGACTGCGATTGTAGTGGAGGAGGACTTCTAAGTGGATGGCTGTCTAGTGCCATTCGACTCAGTATCCTAGGCCAAGGCTTCGGTAGATGATGTTGCGGCTCTGTGGGTTTACACTCACCAAGTGGGTTTCTAACTGTAGTGAGGCTATTGATCATTTAACCGGTGAAGAAAAACCTGTCAACTCCCGGAGTCTTGAACTTAATGGTTGTGAATACCAGCGAGCACTGGGCGTGAGGTGGCATGTGGCAAACGTCTGCTTCCGGTTTCAAATCAACCTTCCTCACACCTGTAACACGAAAACAGGAATATTAAGTTGTGTGGCTTCGTTATACGATCCCTTGGGAATAGTGGCACCAATGTTGTTGCCGGCTCGCAGGTTGTTTCAAGACCTTTGTCACCAATGCACCGGTTGGGATTCCGATGTAAAGGAATGTGGTCGAGTATGCTGGGAAGGTTGGCCGAACGATGTCAGACCCGTAGGCAGTGTGTTATTGCCTAGATGCATTGTCCCTTGACTTTCCTCAGCTAATCTTGTCGAATTGCGCATGTTCTGTGATGCGTCCGGAGTCGGTTACGTGACAGCTGGGTACCTGAAGGTGGTTTCCTCGATTAACGGTATTCAATGTGGCTTTCTGATGGGAAAGCCTAGGGTCACCCCGAAGAAGGCGGTTACGATACCCTGACTGGAACTCACGGCAGCTGTTCTATCGTCCAAGATGGTTCATTTCCTGGTTCGTTCGCTGAGAATTCTAATGAGTAATGTCGTATTATGGACAGATTAAACAACGGTGTTGCGATACCTACAGAACACTTCATCGCGTTTCGCAACCTTCATTGCCAATCGTGTGAGGCTCATCCACAACCTCACCTCTGTCTACCAATGGAGGCATGTGCCTTCAGAATTCAATCCAGTCGATGTGGCATCTAGGGAGGTAACACAAGCTTCGAGCGACGAGATGAAACTCTTGCTGCGGGATCCGAGCTTTCTATTGAATCTAGAAAAACAATGGCCGAAGATGCCAACTATCTTGGGCTTGATAAAAAGTGACCCAGAGGTTAGACCACGCTCGCGATTACCGCGACACCTAACTTTAGTTTTATCCTGGGCCAACTGGTGCCAAGATACTCTAGTAGGACTAAGGTACTACGGGTCACCGCTTGGTAATCACGTTACGTTAGCCTTGCGTCCGTGATGATGTGCGCTAAACGAAATGCGTCCATCAAAGTGGGACCCATTCGTGTGTCCGAGATTCGTCCTTCTTGTCTCAAACTAATAAAGTTCGTGCAAGAACGTGAGTTCTCCAAAGAACTCCGGGCTCTGAAGGCGTCTACCGTAAACCGTCGTAAGGTGAACAGACTTGAAAAGTTGCGGCCAGCTTTTGTAGATGGAGCACAGTTTCTTGACGGTAGAATCCGACCACAGAATGAGGACAACGTGAACCTGTTGATCGTTTCCTGTCACGGTGCCATCACAACTCTGTTGATACGTCACTACCACAAATCCGAAGGGCACATGGGTGCCTCACATGTGCTCACCAGCATTAGAAGACGGTTTTGGGTCTTTAAATTTACGGCCGCCGTTGAACGAATGTTGGGCAAATGATGTCACTGTAAAAGGTTTTACGCTAAACGGTGCACTCAAACGATGACGCCAATCCCCTTGATGAGATCGTCGACGGACGGTTACCCACTTAGGTGATGCGGGGTGAATTACTTCGGTCCGTTCAAGGTGCGCATAGGTAAAAACGAGCACAAACGTTATGGCTGCATAGTTACCTGTATGCAAACTCACGCCATACACATGTAGGTAGCCTAGTCCATGTTTACGGACTCATTTCTCATGGCCTTAATGCGATTTTTGGGAAGGCGGGGCACGCCTGAGGCTATTTACAGTGACAACTGTTCCAACATTGTTGGAGCCGATTTAGGGCTAAAACGAAGTTTACAACGCTTGAACTAGAGTATGCTGACAGATAGATTGTCGACTCCAGGGATTGAATGGTATTTCAATCCTCCTTGTGCAAGCCATCGGGGCGGCGCTAGGGAACGAATGATTCGAACAGCAAGAACAGTGCTGTCGTCGGTAACACAGCAACAGGTAATGAATGAGGAATCACTTCACATCTAAATATTGGAAGTTGAGCGAATCGTCAACGATAAGCCATTCCTGTCTGTTTATGACGATCCAGATAATCCCTAGGTGCTCCGACCCAATGATTTGCTCTTGGTGTGCTCGAATGTAGGTCTAATTATAGATGAGGTGACATTGCGTGAACGCTTCACGAAGGGCTGGGAGCAAGCCCAACACTCATCTTGTGTGTTGTGAAGATGATGGCGGCGTGAATATCTGCCACAATAAAAGATTACACCTAAGTGGTTGGAATGTTTGCACGATCTTCAGGTAGGCGATATAGTTCTTTACGAAAAGGCCTCCATAGGTGTTTGGCCCTAATGTGTGATCACTGAAGTATTTCCTGCCAATGATGGGCACGTATGTCAGGTGTCAGTAAGAACTGCAGATGGTACTACTGTCAGATAAGACATCAGATCACTTTGTTTTCTAGAAGCGCCCGCAGGGTAACACCAGGTCGCTACGGGTAATCCAGAACGTACGGACCCTTCTAATGAACCGGTCGATCGCTGCTGTTCTTACTGCCACCTCTAGTTTGGGAAACCAGGTGGTTTTCGGGGTCCAGTGTTGATTTTGTTAAGGTTTGTCGCATTATTTTTTGAGATTGCTGTGTCTTGTTTGATCAGTGTTGAAGGGAGGCCCTATCTTTCGTTATTTTTCTAAGAATAAACAGTATCAACCGTTTTTATTCCTACACCAGCTACTATAACCATTTCTTTTACTCTTATTCAATCTGACCCCTGTACATTTCTAAATATCAAAATAAGATATTCTCCTTCCATATTCTTTCTTCAGTAGCTTGTAATTCTTACCATTCTTTGATACGTAAACAATCATTTTGCTCCGACCCAACCAGTGACCATTTGTTTGAGTGAACTCAATACCGTTATATAGTCCCCCATTACTGAGCGGTGCCTAGTTGACAGTGTAGTTGTACTGGCACATTCTTTGTTTAAGTTGTGAGGAGTTTCCACATTCAAGGTGAGGTATTTAATTTTCACGTACATTGATTTAATTAATACCGTATTAAATCCAGTTTTCACGAGCGCCTTCTCATTAGCCGTTTCGAAGATAGATTATCCTCTCTGCAGTTGGGTATTGAGAAAGGCATTTTTGAATTAACCGCTTACGCGTAGCTCGTTGTGAACTTGAATCGTTGGCAAACGATTCAGTAGTCACTGTCGAGAATTCCTCCGACGCGCGCTCGATCACCTCCCGAACTGAAGTCTGGTGATCTTTGTTGGTACCATGAGACGTATGGGTATAACGCTAAACGATTTCGATCACCATATGGCCGTGGTGGTAACAAACGGCTAAACTAGCAGGCCAGCATGTTTTAGCGACGACAGCCACAGGCCAGTTAGACAACAGTCGCCTCTTCTTTCTAAGGGACTGGACCTCTAAAATGCACTCCCTAATCGATACGGGAGAGGAGGTTAGTGTCATCCCGTATTTGGTAAGGGATGCACGATCACAGTTTAACAATACACGCCGAACAACAAACGGTACGCCCATTAGAACCTTCGGCCGTCGGGTGTTGAATCTGAACTTTGGTCTACGACACGATTTTCGCTGGATTTTTGTGGTAACTGATAAACTTTTCCATATCATTGGGATCAATTTTCTCCGACATTTTGACTTTTTGGTCGACGCACGTCGATCGAGCTTGATTGACACTTAGACTAGACTCAATGTTCGGTGTAAGCCGTCGCATACGGCGGTGGTCAGTCCAATACCAGCTATCCCCGTAGTTGGTGAGCCCTACGGGAAACTTCTTTCCGAACTCCCTCAACTGGTCTGCCCCGCCAACGAACTACCGGCCGTGACAACTGACGTCGCAAATCACATTGTCACACGTGGGCCGCCGGTTCGAAGTCACTCACGCCGTTTAGCCCCCGATAAGTTAAAAATTGCTCGAGCCGAATTTGAGCGTGTGTTTCAACTCGGCATCATTAGTCCGTCTAATAGTCCATGGGCTTCGCCGTTGCACATGGTGCCTGAAAAGACTGACAACGACTGGCGCCCATGTGGCAACTATAGGGCATTGAACAACACGACCACTCCTGATAGGTATCTAATTCCACATACTCAAGACATGACAGCAAACCTATCAGGAACGCAGATATCTACAAAAATAGACCTAGTGCGTGCGTATAACCAGATTCTGGTAGACCCCGAAGACATCACGAAAACAGCGATCATAACACCGTTTGGACTCTTCGAAATTTCACGTATGATCCTTTGTCCGAACAACGCTGCCCGGACTTTCCAACGTTTTATTCACGACGTGTGTCGTGGACTGGGGGGGGTCTATCCGCACTTGGATAGCATCTTGGTCGCTAGCTCCTCACAGGAGGAACATTGCGCGCACTTACGTTCTATATGCGCCCGCCCGTCGCATCGTGGAGTGATTATATGCCTAGCTGAATGCTCGTTTGGGAAGCCCAGCGTGACGTTCCCGGGTCACCGTATATCCACGAGCAGAATCGAACCTCTCCCCGACAAAACGTAAGCAATAGTAGACTACCCGGAGCCCACCACATTTAAGCACCTCCGTCATTTTGATGGTCTTGTAAATTTTTATCATTGTTTTATTCCTAATTGTGCACATTTAGTGCAACCACTCACCTACCTGCTCAGAGGCAAGGTTCGCTCATTTTTGCCTATAACGGCCGCAAAATAGGCCTTCGTCAACTTACAAACAGCTATCGCCAATATAGCGTCGTTGTCACACCATCACCCGTCCGCTTCTTCAGCACTAACTCTGGAGGCATCAGACGCGGCTATAGGAGCAGTCCTGCAGCAACAACTCGGCGACGACCGGTGCCCATCAGCCTTTTTCTCTAAACGTTTACAACCGACAGGGTCGCGATATAGTGCTTCCCGAAAGGAGCTGTTGGCGGTATATCTCGGTATCCGCCAGTCTCGACGTCCTTGAAGGCAGGGACTTCATCGTCCACACAGACCATAAGCCGCTAACGTACGCCCTGTGCTCGACAAACGACTGGTACTCCCCTAGGGAGACTCGACACCTGGATTATATCGCTCAATTTACGACCGCTATCCGTCACGCTTCAGGTGTCGCGAACCCAGTCGCCGATGCTCTCTCGCGCATCAATGCTACAACGAGCATGGCAGACAGCTCAGTCGGTTTTGCAGCGATCGCAGCTGTACAGATAAACGATCCGGAGATAGAATAACTTCGGTTCGGTTCCCTCACTCTAGAGGGCGTGCCCATGAACTCATCCGAATGGATGGTTATTTGTGACATTTCACATGGCATCCCTCGCCCGGTTATTCCACTAGCTTTCCGCCGCCGAATTTTAGACACGTTGCACAACATGTCTCACTCATAGATATGTTCAACAGTCAAAATAATCACCAAGCGCTTTGTCTGGCGCAATGTGAATCGCGACGTCTGCACATGGGCCAAAGCGTGCATACAGTGCCAACGGTCTAAACTTCACCGTCACACGCGTGCCCAAGTAAGAAGGTTTGCAGCCCCCGATGAACGTTTCTACCACATGCATGTTGATCTGGTCAGACCTCTGCCACCCTCAAATGGATGTACATATATCTTGGCATTCGTAGATAGACTTACACACTGGCCAGAAGCTATACCCATTACGAATTGCTCATCTGAAACCGTCGCACGAGCATTCCTAGAACGTTGGGTTGCCAAGTTTGGTCGCCCCGCTGTAGTGACCGCCGATCGCGGGTCACATTTTGACTTAGCCATTACGTCACTTCTCAACACACTCGGCTTTAGTCTAATTCGCACAGCGACTTACCATCCCGCAGCCAACGGGTTAGCTGAACGTTTTCATAGGCAATTGAAATGTTTGTTATCCGCTAGCAACAACCCTTCCTACCACGAGGTTCTACCATCAGTCCAGTTAAGCATCCCAAACACGCTAAAGGCCGACCTGCACACCACCCCCACCCTGTTAGCCTATGGGTGCTCCTTACGTTTACCCGGAGAGATGGTTGCCCAACGCTCAACGGGACCCGTCAACTTCGCGGATTACAGCGTGCGGATGGCCCAGCACATGACACGACTCCGGCCGACCCCACCAAGGAAACAGACGGCGCCAACGTACGTAGATCCTCGTCTGCCAGCCTATTCTCACATTTTGGTGCGTGCGGTTACTCCTCGACAAAATTTGCACCCGCCGTATGCAGGCCCAACCCGCGAACTCACGCGCTACGATAAGACTTTCGTGTCGGATGGCAAGGGGAAAAGCGAGGTTGTCTCTATCGATAGATTAAAACCAGCCTTTCTCGAGTTACCTGATGTGAACGTAGATCCCCGACCAAAAACGTCCTCAACAGCCAGTGCTTTGTCTAACGTTGGTGCGGATCCGACTTCGGTTACGACTGCATCTGCCTCGACGGAGACAAATCTCCATGACAGACGTGGTCGAGAGTTGAGGAGGCCGGTGAGATTTGCAGACTATGTGGATGTCCTTCGTATCTAGCTTATATTATTGCTCCATGTTCTTACCGAGTTGATTTTAGATGGCTTAACCTACAGAGAACACTGTTACCAAGGCTTTTTCTTGAAAATAAACGATTGCAAATAGGTAACGCTGCATTCTTTTGGACACGATGGACGAAGAAATCCAGGGACGTTATCGTTTTCCGTTAATAAATACTGTAAATTCTAAATACGGCGAGTAAACCGACACGCCGAGGAAGCGGAAAAACTCTTAATCCTGCAAGCCGTACGAAGAACGCAAACAAATCAACGATCCCACGAGAAACGATTACAGTTGCGCTGTCCCCAATTCCCCAGTTGGCCTATGATTATTTACCTTCCAAACCGTGCCCCTCGAACCACTTCCAATTGTTCTCCGTTGTTCTTTCACCGGCCGTAGACGCGGGCTGTGTGGCAGGAGCAAACCGGACCATTCTTGCTCGTGTCAACGGTTCCGGTTAACTGAAACACTGCAACGTTGTCAAAGTCAACACTCTGGTTGCTCTCTAAAGCGGGAGCTCTGTGACGACCCTGTTAGTTATTGTCAATCATGTTAGAGCTGACAGTGCCATTTGTACTCTCTCTGTTTTCCACTTTTGTGTGTACATAAACATTTGTTTCAACGAGTAGATATATCGAAAACCACCCCGCGCACTCGAACGTACGACTCCGCCGCGTGCACGCTTGTCGCTCCGCTCCGTCATAGCTTCGTATTTGTATCTGTTCATTCTCGCGCTGACTTAGCAAG
>LUCH01001154.1:107234-128675 GCA_013368495.1 Paragonimus heterotremus | reverse complement strand
CTTTTGGTCAGGCTCATGGCTGTTATGATGATGATGATGGTGATCGGATTTGGTTCCAAATACTGAAATACTTTGGCGAATAGACACGATCAGGATTGTAACCATGTCATGCCTAATCAACTTCCCTAGATAAGTTATATCCGTGAGGTGAACGACGAATGAATTTCTAGGCAACTGAAAACAGATTATCATGGTCCTTGTGACCGGAAGCTATGTGACCAAGATATCCAAATAAGTCCTTCGTGCTGTGATACCGATTTTAGATCGTGAGGGGTTTTAGCCTTGACCTGGACAATTTCGAGAAATACGATCCTGGCGGTTGTCCGAAACTTCAGTGAGTGACAGTTGCGCAACCGTGACTCGAAGTTTGCAGTACGCAAGGGAATTATAGATGTCATAGGTCATGGTGAAATGACTATGGCGTCGCGATGAATGCGACCGTGTATACGCTGGCGGTCTCGGATTCTTATGCATTTAGCATACTCATGGTACCATGTTAGCGAAGAGACGCTGAGTAAGTTTTGTCTGTTACATACAGTTTTTCGTTCGTATCAAGCGACAGCCACCGTCATTTTTTAGATCACCCGTTTTCCTTATCAGAAAACTGAGCCCTGGTGGCCTTCTACCTTTTCTTCAGCCTTGTTTGTATCTTGTATGATGAATGTTTTGTTTCTTTTCAGTTCAGCTTTAAATTTTAGTTTTTCCTTCTGTCGAGAGTGTAGTGGTATTTAATCCCATATAGAACTGTCTTGTCTTGTATTTTCAATGTTTCTGCTCATCTTAGATCTTACCATTTTAATTATTATTTTTTTGGACAACAAAGGTTTCACTCTCAGTGGCCTATCGTCTGGCCAACCGGCATTGACCGGCTGGACCGTAAAGGCATCCACTCACACGCCCTGTGGTTTTATTACTTCCGATTTGCATTGAGTGCACGTTGTGTGCTGAAACACAAGTGGTGCAGTGCAAGCCAGTTGGGATGAGTGTTATGCGTAAGCTTCTCTTGGCTTTGGCCAACACGACAGGTTAATCCGAACGGGATGCCGCCAACCATGATGGGTTTTGTTAAAGCATACTTTACCTTGTTGGACTTGTTCGATGGTAGGCGCGCGCAATTTCATCTGGACGAAATACCATGCTTCCCCGCGAATGATAGACTTCGTGTCGATAACCTAACAACTGAGCAACGTATTGAACTTGTTTTCATTTATGCGGTATGTTGTAAAAATGTGGAGGAGACCATTTAGCAGGTTTAATGCAGTGTATGGATACGCGTAAACCCACTCGGAGGCTGATGGGAAAGTTAGTTACAACTCATAGTATTAACGACCTGCAAAAAGGTAGTCGGCCCCACATATTAACAGGTGACTGTTCTGCTAGTGATGTTCCGCAGATTGTAAAAGCTGCACCAAGAGAGCATCCGTCAGCTGATCCAAATATGTGCGAATTCTGCTGTACACAAGATGCTCAAAAAACAAAAGTATAGGCCATACCGGGACACGCGAGTGCGGGAGCTTGGGTTGTCGAATACACACAAAAGTGAGTGCTTTTGCGTGAGATATTTGTCGAAAAGGCTTATCTGTTCGACAGTATCTACTGATGAAACAATTTTCCGTCTGCATGGATTCATGCAGGAACCACACCTTTAGCCCATCAGTGATCGGCTTGCTCTAATCTGACGTCAGCACAACCCAAAACCTACGAGTTGGGCGGAGCTTGTTACAAAACGGATTATCGGGCATATTTCTTTGATAAAAACCTCAGTGATAACACTTCTGTTTGCATAATCATTTACGTTCCTATCTCCAAGTGCTACAGAAGAATGGTATACCAACATTGGAACAACTGGGAACGTTTGAATACGTCTTGTTTCGACAGGATGTCGCAGCACCACACTACTCTCATGTGTACGGGAATATTTGGGTGAAACATTCAGGCGATGAGGGGTTGGTCATGGTGGACTAGAGGAACACCCCCCACGGCTACCAAATATCTATCCATCCGATATTCTCCTTCGAAGCTACCCCAAACACAGAATCTACAGGGAACGTCCACAAACCTTGAAGGATTTCCAACTGATCCTAATTTTGGAATGCAGTGCAATCTCTAACTGCTTTGAAACGTATGTTATCATCATACCAAAGGAAAATGTTTTCACGTAAGCAAAACCACGGACAGCATGTCACGTACCTGTAAGTACACGGTTTAAACGCTCGTGCCCTTTTATATTTTTGTCTGACTATACTGTCGACTCGTCAGTAGAACAACGTATGTCTAGCGGTAATTGATATGTTCATGCTTAGTAGATTCAATCAATCTTGATTAAATGACGGAATTTGAGCAATCATACCTCTGAGTACTGTCTCGCCAGAGCTACGTTCTAATTAATGTGTAGTCGTATAATATAGAACAAGTATCATTGCACTGCATTTTAAAAACTTTTTTGAGTCTGCACAAGAGGCCACAAAGATGTTGCTAGTGCCAGCCAGTAGTCTACAGTACTATCTGCGGTTCATCTACACAGTATAAAGTAAGTCTTGGTACTGACAATTGTTTCTACGAAAACGACACATTATTGCCCTGACTGCCGTCTACCAATGTGATCCGGTTCTACAGTGATATTTCATCCAGTCGAAGTTGTGTATGGCCTTTTTCAGGACAAAGCAGGCTTCTAAAGAACAAATCTCAAGCTGTCCACATCAGTCTCGATAACGCAACAGGTTGTTTGCCATGACTAATTTACGTTTAAAATAGTTGAAAAAGGTATATTGGCATGCACTAGATTTGTCTCACTAACGAGGTCAGTAATCTGATAAATGTAATGCACCGCTTGGCGTTTTTGCAACATGTCTGTCTAACGCCATCAGAGTCTACAAATGATGTGTTAAAAGCATACACATAACATGAGGCGTCTCAGTTTCTACGGAAAAATTGTTGGATTACAGTCAATCTCTTAGCAATTTGTAAGCCCGCCTTGTTCGCGAATGCAGCTCTTATTGTTGATCGTTCAGTGAAAACTTTATCTGGATAGCATGTTCCGTTAGGGAAATATCTCCTACTTTATCCATTCACACTCTGACACATGCTGTGTCCTAGCTTTGCGTTATCCTTCAATCACTAGGATGCTTGTCAACAGCCAAATGCTATCGATTATGGACCGTGGTAACCAAAACACTGAGACCGTGGAGATAAGCGAGTTGGTTTGAAATGCGCGTACATCTCTGTGCCAGCTAACACGATTGGAGGTGAGTACGATTGTGTGTTGGTGTCGTTTGCCAACTTCACTTTGTTACGGGGCCCGTGTATTGGATATGCCTTTTGACTGGAACTCTCGTGAAATGGTTTGGATTCTGGAGTTTTTTGACAGGGTACCAAATTTTTAATTGATTGGTGCATTAGTCTTGATGGATATATTCTTTTACATGCAAGCCTCTTGATCACCTGAAGCCTAGCTCTTTAGCTTTTAGGTAGTTTATTCTACCTACTTGCTTTTGAGTAAGTAGCTCAAGCCGTATCGTTTAAACGTTTTTAGCCACCATGTCGTCCTTTCGTTCGACCAACGGTCTGTGATATGATGTTGCCATTAATTTTCTTCAAAAACGAAGCGGCTGGAATAATCAGAAGTCCACTAACCCGACTAAGAGATATCTCACATCGTTTCGCTTTGTGTTGACAGATGATATGTACGCTTGGGAGCTGACTGAATACACTCCCGGTACGTGCTTCACTGTTTGTTCTCGTTTTTATCCTCGATCTGTTAATGGAGTTTTTGATTGAAAACCATTTGCTTCCTATGCAGGCTCCGCTTCTGTTCAGTCGGTACCGACCGCCAGTTCCGGTGTGGCTAAACTAGTCGGGTTTCTAAACCAACTTTTGGAGTTATCAAGGACTGCTGCCGCCGATACGCACTCTGCAGTTGTCCGGCTCATCCAAGCGCTGGTCGTAAGTCCGATTTATGTGGCCCACTTAGGCTATCAGCCAACAGTATTATCTTTCCCCGTTATGTTTCCTATTATCTTTCTGTTAATATTATTCTTCATTCTATTTGAACGGCTAATTTTCACGGCGTTTTTTTGACAGGTGATATTTTTCGGCATGTAATTTTTCGAGACACCTCCCCACTCATGTTCAGTGATTGTGAACGTCCGGATTAGTTTTCTAGTAAATGCGGTATGAGCGTACAATTGTACCACATCGTCATCCGATGTCCTGATGTAGGCGCTCATGAATCACCCATCTCCATTCTTCCAACAACTTTTGGATGATGAGTTGTCCCACCCTATGTAAACAAATGCTTCGAACTCATTACTGACACACTTCTGAGCATTTGCCTGAAGCACACCACTAGCCTTGAAAATCAATGCTTTACATACAAGGACGGAATTTATTGTGTTAATGTGTGTTGACTTGAGAGTTCACACAGAGGTTATCGAAATCCAACCAATCCATCGTAATCATAGTCAATCTAGCCCGAAAGAATAGTTAGTTTATTTTTTTAAAAAAAGAATTCAATCATTTGACAGGTCCGCTCATCCGGAGGTCGACTCAAGTCGGTTCAGTCGCCGCAAGGTTGATGACTACCTGATGTACTACAGCCGTTGATCATATATTACAACATACATAAGTTTCTGTAGTCTGAAAGCGGAACGTTCCTGCGCGGATCAAACCGACCGTGTGGTTCCACGGCTTTTTAATTCACTAGGTATTTAGTTTTTGAATTGTGACTTCCGTTTGCGGATCATTTCTTCGACCTAGTTTGGACGCGGAATCAGAAGTCACCGTCTGTTTGCCTATCCTAAACTACAGTTTCCATGGTATATATATATATATATATGCATTCAGTTTGTGGTGTTTTATTTTTAACGCCGTTATTGTATTGACTGATTTCAGGGTATTGAGTGACTTAGGAAATTTCATTTCGAATCCGTTGGTTTAATATCAGAAATCGTTGTTATTAACCGTGTCTTATTTTGACATTTTCAGAATGCCGAGTTAGATGCGAATTCTTTTTGCACGCAGCTTCATGCTAACCTCAAGAGCGCGAACACATCCACTGATATTCTCCCATTTGTGAAAGAAAATATCGACACACTTCGGAGAGATCTCGCCGCTGGTGTGTATCGTCTGCCCAACATAAATCCTCCATCTGGGCCGTTTTTTAAAGACGGCGTTTGCAATTCAGTGGCGCTTTCGGTCATCACTCCTAGTGGCCTTTCTCTACCAAGCTCAGCTACTGTGGCTGTACAAGTGCGCCCAAATGTTTCTGTTTGCATTCCATCCAGCTCAAATCCGTCCACTTTAGCGAATGCCAGGCTGGCTCTCCCAGGCGCTGCCCAACCACGCTTAGTGGGTACGTTGATCAATTCGACCTCCGCCTTGCCCACTACCACGGGAGTCGTCACAGGTTTGTCTCACCTCAATCGTCCCTTGCAAAGCCAACCTCCTTTGCTTGCCCCTGCTCCTCCGCGAGCTTCTTTTACGACCGTCAATGTACCCTCCATAACTAATCCCAAACATCGGCCTGTGATTGTCCCATCCAGCGTAGCCCAAATCATACCCTCAACAACAGCCACTTCTGTAGTCACGACCCGTGTGACTGCCACCACTAATGCTGTCAGATCTTCTTACCCCACTCTCCGACCTGTTTTAGCTCCCTCTCCCATTACTTCCAGTTCATCAGGTATCAAAACCAACACTAGTATGCCATCGCTTGTGAGAACTAAACTGGGAGGCCCTAGTAATTCTGCGGCTTCTCTGATATCCGGTGGTGTTCGTTCCACTTTACAAATATCTCCGTCGACCTTGACTATCTCGGATCGTCCCGGTTTGGGGGACCGCTTGTTAGATACGAGCGAAGACGGTCGCACGTGTTCGGTCATCTCCCCTTCGAAGGATCAGCCTTTTTTCCCGCCGGCTCAGATACGCACACTGATTGCCGATCAATCCACTCCTGTTCATCTGACCGACGATGCTATCACTTGTTTGTCTCACGGCCTACAGGCCTTTGTTCGCACACTGCTGGCTCGCCTGAGTATTGTGGTCTCACATAGGTTGGAGCGATTGAGTGATGATTCTCGTCTGACACAGACCGACTGTACCAGGGAGTGTCTGAAGTTTCTTCAGAAACTAGACGAGCATGATCGAATGCGTCAGTCGGAACTAGAAAAGGATCTTATTTTAAAAGCTGCCAAGGTGAGTGTTTCAGACTTCACGTTGTACATCTAACGTTGGTAGTTGCGCATTCGGATAGTACTACAATTCATTGGTATATTAAAGTTTTCGCTGATGCTGCTTTTTCGAACGAGACATTGTCATCACACTTACTCTCCATCCAACCGTCATGTTAGTGAGATACCACAACGCGACACGAGTAAATTTGTTTCAAAAATACGATTTTGCGGGTTAATGTAGCTTGTCAGATTGGAATCGACGTGATTGCCGACGTAACCCATAGTAATCACCAATCTTACCCTTGTCAATCACCCTGTCCTTTGCGTACTTTCTACTGCATTGCCTACTGGTTTATCACATCGTTCGGATGATGATGATCTTTTTTTTTTTCGCACACAAATAAGTTCATTCTGTCGAGTTGTAAAATGTCTCGTTTTTAAATGATTGATATCTGCCTACACTGTTTCCCGTAATATCAGTCACGATCACGGAACGAAGACCCCGACCAAATTCGGATGCGTGAAATGGCTCGCCGAATTGCGACTGAAGACTATGAACGTGAGAAACAGCATCAGGCCAATTTGACTGCTCTGCACGCGATTGGACCACAGCGCAAGCGGCGATTCGACGCGGTGGATGATACTGCGAATAATTTACTCCTCACAGATTCTACAACCGTCAGCTCAATCGCTAATCGTGACTGTCTTATAAATAATGCCAGTCAGACTCGATTGTCTTTGGTGACAACTAACCGCTTAGGGACACTTAATTCCACCGCTGGAGTGTTAATATCACAATCAGGATCGGAGGGTTCACAAAGTAATGTCGCTACTGCTCCAATGAACAATCTGTCGCATGCTCTCACTTCCGCAGAACCACCGACGAACAATTACTCCTTGTCACATACTTCCAGAGTGCATCGAGCCACTCTGAAAGATATGCAAGTTGTTTTATCTAGAACCCCACGACTAAGGCGCACACTCACATTCTATCGGACACATTGGCGATCCGTATGATGCACTTCTACGCATTCTAAACTACATTCTGTTTGTATTCCCCCAGTCATTCATATCGCTGTGGTTTGTAAAGGCAAAACTCAAGCGTCCCCTGTTGCAAGTCTTGCTTCTCAAGTATTATCATTCCGCCCCCAGATTTTGGCACATGTGCATATCCCACT
Organism: Paragonimus heterotremus; assembly: GCA_013368495.1. Lineage (NCBI taxonomy): Eukaryota > Metazoa > Platyhelminthes > Trematoda > Plagiorchiida > Troglotrematidae > Paragonimus > Paragonimus heterotremus. Next base: position 121,327 of record LUCH01001154.1, on the reverse strand, counting down.
ATTATCACGACTATTTTCCGGATATCAACTTCTGGAACACCGTAAAAACATACAACCTGGATCTCTTATTTTTGCTGCTATTTTCGATTATCTTTATCTCTCATTCAACTCTGTACGTGCTCAGCAGCTCCTCCTTTTATGCTGACTACTAACCTGTATCAGCTATGTGTAAATACTCATCACTTATTGTTTGGTAGGAGGTTGCGGAATTGCACGCCCCACTACCCCTTGTATATACTTGTGTATAAATTTCTGAGAGATTACTAGCGGTCGTTTCATACCTACCCAGTGGCAAACAAAAACAAAGTAATTCCGTCTTGCCGGCACAATCGGAGTTGGTAGTCTGCGGGAATCCATCATGTAAGCTAAAAGTATGCTGTCAATTCTGCAAACTAAGGTGCATAATGCGGTGTAATATAGAGAAACGCCTGATTTGAATAAACGGTGCTCTAACAAGCTACCTTATCTCTAGAAGAGATCCATTTACGGAAAATCTGGATTCCGGTTGGATTCGAATCAGCGACAGAAACACCATGCCCAAACGCGGCAAGCGCTCTACCAGCTCAGAAATTTCACATTCGGACCTGGTTACTCACCCAACCAACTGTGTCAAAGAATCCACCAAATGATCCAGCCGATTGACTGCTTAAGCAGGATTTCTCGATCAGTTCACGCTGGAATCCACCAACGCCACCGATGAGCATTGACATTGGTATTCATTAACTATCGGATAGTAAAAAATTTGTGAATACTGACAGGCTCGCGCTTTTTTCGGAAAGAGTTGGACTGCAAAACTGACAGTGATCGGTTTTTGACTTACAAGAGTGACAAATATCGTAATATTAATATTAAGGCAGCTTGAATGTTCAGTTGTTCATCAGGCTTGGCAGTTGGATCTCAAACGACTGACATCCTGAACATTTGTCTACGCACTGGCGATCTAAATGCCAAGTTCAGCAAACCGTGTTTTGTATAGTTTGTACGTTCCTTATTTATTTTGACGCAGGGTTATGACTCACACTGGTGAAATGAGAAGGACTGTTGAGCAAATAAAGTGACGTTCGTTGTTCATGGTCAGAGAAAAAGTTGTCGAAACGGATACGAAAATCGGGGTTCGAGAGAAATCGAGAACACTGATTAGATAGGATTGGTAGAATGCTAGCAACGACTGAGTGTAGGGACAAATGCAAGTAAGATGTTACCCGTAACAGCCCGTTTCTGGCGGCTACCGTTGATGCGCAAAAAATTGTTCTGTGATGGCGAGCAAACGAGATCGAATCAAACCTCGAAAAGAGTGATGAAATCGGAATAAAGGAAGTGCATTTAAGAAATGAGCAAACAAGCGGCTGGAGGTTGACAATTTGACAGCGGTGACGACCGTTCTGTCTGGTCTCGTGGCGACTGCGATTGGTGAGACAGCTGAGACGCGAGTTGTTCTTTTCTAACCGGAAAGCCCATGGGCAGATAGATTTAGATTGGTTTGTTCATGGTCAGTGACGCTGCTGGACGGGAACGGAACTGAAACGTACAGTACAAAAGACGAACGGTAAGTTAGCGATACTGGTTGCATGGATTAAATGAGGCGCGTTTCGATGATTGACCAACAATCGGACGTGTGTATCAATATTTGTGGTGAGAATGCCCAGTGTTAAGGTGGGATAAATGCCTATGAGGTTAGAATATTACTTGTAAGCAAAAGATTTGCAACCAAACATTGTAGCCACACAACATAACCAACAAGGGATTCACCCTTCGGTTTGCTTACAACGTACTTGAATAACATCTCGTTGATACAGCGAGCCTCCATTACCTCAGGGTGGATAGGCAGGCGTGTTCCGCCAAAAGAATTCAGGTCGATCGTCCAACGTAATCGTAACACAGCCGTTTCAGACCAATATTACCAGTGAAGTTGGTCCAAATAACGGGGCGGTGATTTAAAATGAGGGAAAATTTTGACTCAAAAAATAAACTCGGTGCTTGATCTTATGCAGCTTAATTGATATGGATGATCACTGGCGGCATATTTTCCAAATCCTGATAAATCGGACACGGCCTCAGACGGCGGTCGGAAATGTAATCTGTTGAAATTATACACGTGTACCGTTTCTCATTAAGTGGTAACACTCGGTGGAACACGTGTTTCTAAGGAGACTTGGATTATTATCGGCAAATATTTGTTTTAAAGCCAAGATTAAAAGTAAGACAACCGCAATCCGGCCAAAGGGCTATTGCAATTCGTGCACGGGCTCATCTAGTGTTACCGAACGCCTCAAAGCCAGCCGGGAGAACATCCAATGTGCAACAATTGGTTTATCATATGGAATAATAACTTCAACACCGCTGTCAGTTCAATGGTCCTGGTGTTTAGATCAGATCACCTTCATTCTGCAAACATCATGTCACAATTTCTGCTCATGGCAAACTTGTCTTTGTGAAGCGGCCACCCAGGTTCAACTTATTCCCACATTAACATGATACGATAATATTTCTATCCCCAGATGTTACTGCTTGTTCCAGCAGGTTGTAGCATTGCGCAATCGTCCAAAATTTACGGCATTTACTTTATTTCCGAGTTTGGAAAGGAACATGAGCACATGTGCAGTTTGCAACATTGATTTCAGCGACAAGATAGACAGCAGACGGTCATTAAAGAGGCATAAATGCGTCCGTGTTAGTTCAAGCAACCGTGATGTTGGAGAAGATAGTACTGGTCGTCTAAGGTTAGCATCCGTGGTTGTACTGCGAGTAATTTACGCGAGCAATCCTGCTGTACATAATCAGTTCAGTGTTTATTGTTACATCCAACACATGAACGCAGTAGTATCGCCAGTTGATAAAGCTATGGTATCGTAATCGGTGAATATCGTTATCAGAAGGGCCTGATGAAACCACCTTAGATCGCAACACAGAGGAACGAAAATGATGGATATCGATACCTCTTAATTCTCAGAAATTCTATCAAATGACAAAACGGTTGAGAGTGACCACAACGAAGACGAATGCACGCGTACTCGTACAAACGTATAATCGGGTAAATGCCGATGGGACACCTGGGGATGATTAGTTAACGGGTGAGTCTACCTGCTTAACTGGCAACATAGGACTGAATCAATTCTGTCCATTCGGTTATAAAGTGTAGTGCATCTGGTCAGAATTGTTCTACGATATTATCGCATAAGAGATTGTCTACTTTGGAAATCTCGCAAGTACATAAGGGAAACAAACAGCACATTCGGATCAGTACACAGCATAGCCTAACTTGAAAAGCCAGCTTCTGAGCGTTATGGAACGACATGTTGAGTTATTTCTTTGCGCAATTAGTTACGAAAGACAGTTTATTTAACATAATGAAAGGATATCGGTCGGTCAAAGTAATGAGCCAAATATAAACAAGCTGTCGTATGTGGTATGGTCTGGTAGCTTACCCAATGAAAAATCTGTCTGGATGGCACGTTGTAAATAATCCATATCATACATTTCGGTGGGGGGGAGGGTGTGGTTGAGATGGAAACCTATGTGAATATCAGCTTGCAGTTGAAATAGCATGGAAATCAGATACGAAACGGGTGGTACGATCCAGCCCGATCGGTTCACTGTGCGACCTCGGAAGTGGCAAGGTCACATTTCGCCAACACTCCGGGTTGCGAGGGCTTGCCCTGGCCCACCTATCGGAATTGGAACTACACAGAAGTGGGGCTGATTGAACAAATCGTGTTGCAGTGACTGCTTCAGACAACAGACATTGCCTTCTGGCAACCTCGACAGAGGAATCACTCACAATGCGTTGGGTTGACGATATACCGGAATGGTGAATAGGGAAGTCGACATTCACGGTATTTGAGCGACGCTTCTTCAGAACGGACCGTCCTGTACCTTGACCACTGTTGGATGGAATTAGAGATTGAGACCTGTCCAAACGGAAACATGCCACGGTATTGTGACGTTTATGGGTCGTTGGGCCATCCAACCGAAGTACACTATTTTGTAGATCACACAATTCTTTATCCAGTCGTGTCAATAGGATGGGTTGGAGACTGCGGTGAGGAACAAGGCTGCTTATTAGAGACGGATAGCTTGATGCAACTTCTGCGTTTTTATGTAGTGGTTGGATATTCTCAACTAATTCCTGACAAGAAGCTCCTTGGTGAGTCTGGTTGGCAGTGAAAGCAGTACAAATATATTCTGGATTCAAACAAGAATCGCCACGTTGTTCAGAGTCCGTATCGAACAGATTGTCGTACTCTTTGTCCACAAACGGAAAACAAGATCTCACAAAGACGGTTGATGTGTGACCAGTGATGATTTGGAGGCTTGGTCGTTCTGACTGAGGTGGACATCGAACGTGTTGCTGATTGTCCTCAAGTCCCCGCGCCCGTTCACAGGAGGAACGCTCCGTTAAAGTGGACGTGGAATCAATGTCTCTAAATTCATCAAGCAAGGCGAACGGAGCAGAATATGACGGTGGCAAGACACCAGAACTTAATGCAGGATACATGGTTTTTGCATCCGTTGTAACAGTGGAGTAGCCTGAACTTGGACTCCACCTATCCACCGAGCGCATACGCCGTGACATGTCGGTGGGGGCATAAGAGCTGCTAGGTATTTGGACAGAATCATCGACGGATTCGCAACACAGACTGGTCGCTGGACATTCCAATGAACATAAGACTGAACGTACAGATGCATGACAGACATTCATGTCACGAATGGCTGCCAAATGTTCCGAACAATCTAGCAATGTATGGGTTATAGTTCGTTCACGATTTTTGGAGCCAATGAACTGTTTCGGATCAATTGTCAGTGGTTTCGGAGGTTCCATACAAAAGCGTTTCTTGGCCTCCAGCTTCGTATTATGTATAGGCGATAAAAACTTTGAGGGCGACCCGTGAAAACGATTTACTGCCGAAGATATGGAGGAAGAGGAATCGTCTTCGACGGATTCAGTCGTAGACGGTTCATTTTTCCCTCCGGGCGCCGATTTTGGGAGATGGGTGTGAGGTTTGCGGTCGCGGAATCTCTTTGACCGTGCATACTTGAGTTTGTCGGGGAGAATACCTTCACAGTGTTCATCTGTCTGGGAGGTCCCGGATTCGCTGGAGCTAGGGATCGAACCAAAGGAAAAATTTGAGCAAAATAAGTGTGACCGATTCAACAACCAAGCTAAACAACAATAACGGAAGTCAACCACGGTACAGTGTAGAAAGAAATGAACCGGATATTTGAAGTACATTGGAGGTTGCCATATCCGCAAATGAACAGTAGGCTATGAGCAAAACTTAGTACTATCTATCTGTTTGTGATCACATACCACTTATACGTTGAGCTTGCTTGTTTAGACCCAAACACTGAGGCGTTTCGTGCACTATAATCTTTCCTGTCCGTTTTCGATCGACAACAGTCTTTTTAATTCCACTCCTTTGTATATACTCACTTTTTTTATACACATGATTGAAACAAGTAAGGCACATTATTCACTACTGTAGTTATTCTTGTGAACACCGATGTCTATGAGCACATATGAAAACATGTCATGAATATGAGCGTACGTTCAGATACGTGCAGCAAAGGACTGGAGCGAAAGATGAAAAATGACTATCGGATAAGCTAAACGAACGGGTAGAAGAATCTATCATCGAAAACAAGTGTCAAGTTCGAGGAAAAGTCACGTAAATCAATGAGATGGTTGTGTAACACTGGTAGGCTAAAAGATCTGATAGAGCAAAAACCAACAGTGAGTGTTTCCGAAGTGCGTTCCAAACTTAGTGGTTTTCTTTTCATATCAGAAACAATATCTGCAAATAAAATCCAAAAAGTTAAATTATCATTTGCGATGTATTCTAGATTTCGATTAGGCAAAAAAGTTCCTCTGTTCAACGTCAAAACCCTGAAGTCATATTGTTGTATGACAGGCATTTTCGTTGTGAGTAGTGTACTACTTACGAGTAGTATGTTACCGACAATCGACATTCAGGGTCAAATGAGCAAGCTCCGAACGCCAGGAAGACGATGGACAAGACGAGACTATCGGAATAGTGTGTACGCGCTATGGCAGAAGTTGCACCAAGGCGAATGACAACGTACTATCACCTGATGTATGTCAATGCATGTCTGACGTGCAAATGAGTGTGCGCGATTGTGGTTTGATTTTTGACGACCGATACGGGAGTTTGCGCAGCAAACGAATTCTCAGGCCAAGCGTCTTTTGCGGTCACAACAATATCACACATATCGAACGCAGTGGATGCTAAGATCTGTAGCAGCACACCGTTATGTGGTCAAGGTCATATGCCCGGACCGACTTACTGTGGCATTTGACCCGAATGTTATGCCCACACATCCACCGCTGAGCGATCCTCACGCGTATGCACCCGTAGTGACTTCGAACGACTCACAGTCTGTTAACACCACTGTAGTCAATGTCAAGTGCACACACGCATTCACACAACAAACCTCATCTCGGACATTAGCCTATGACACGTGATTCAACCCAGTGTCCTCATCAGAGCTGACAAGACAACGAGACCGTACACACATGTGAACACAACTCATCTGGGTCTCTCGCGCGCTGGTGAACAAACCACAGCTACAGTGCTTCGTGGACTATGCAGTTTCCATCCTACAGATCCTTACGTTGACATGTATAAGATTCCATTCAACACTCCACTAACACGCCCACGGACTATATCTCTGTATTTTGTCCGAACCCTTGCTGTATGTGCACCTGTTAATTTATCTGTTATTTACATTACACCTTGGTTGTATATTCTTCTGCTATTATCTAGATGTTTGGTTTTACCCATACTATTTGCAAAGTATTGTAACTAGCTAGCCAGCATCTAAATATCGTTACGTAGAGACAGGTACTGTCCATAACGGAAAGTCTACAAATGCCTTCTCCATGTAGAAGCATCGCTGTGGAAGTGTACGACAACGTAGACTGTTCAATGCTAAAAAATAGTTGGTGAGTGGTCGTTATAAACTGAGTAACACCCACGCTTCACTATTTTTGTCCGTCAAACGAATATAGTAACAGGCAACACGAGTACGGAAATCGAGTATGAGCACCCAAAACTGTAAACACACCAAACGTAAACACCACTGTAAACACACCAAAGGTAAACGGCATGAAACTTACGCAAAGTAGTCTTCTGCTGTGCTGATGTGAGCTCGATTCAATCTGCGAATTAATGAAAAACAAGATAACTGGATGTAGGGGAGAAAACAAAGTCAACTGAAAATAGTTGGGGACTGCCGGCCTCATCTGTTCCAGACCATCTGCTTTGGAACAGTTATACATCAGCAAACCAATAACAAACCACACTGTGATAACTTGCTGACGTTTTGAAACGAATCCACCTTTTTGTCCACTAAACCATGGACGTCCGTACAATCAAGTAGTTGCCACACTACTTTGAATATCAGAAGCGAGTGCAGTTGAACGTTTGCAAACACTAATTTGGTCGTATCTACTGTGGGTTAAGTGTCGCAGTAGTAAACATAAGTGCCTCAGTTAAACGTGGACGGAAGTTCGAATTATGGTCTGACAAGAATGAAACGCTATTCTGATGCCCCTTGTCGAAACCGACTGGGTGATATGTCGATGGTAACGCGACAAATTGAGAGTGACGTTCAACTTACATTAACCAAAATTCTCTAACGTTGTGTAAAGTGACCCATACTAAGTATGAACATCATCTCCATCGTAATGTGTCAAATAGGTGCGCTTCAAACGATTCGTTCAATGTGGGTACCAAAGGGGTTAGGGAAATATTATCATAAAAGAATACGTTACGAATTAACTACTTAAAATGTAATCAACAGTTCGAATTTTTGCAGAAACGTCATTCGGTCGTTTACCTCGGAATTTCGCGGATCATCGCACGTAGAGTGAACCACCTCAAAAGTGGACCACTGACGTTGTGATCATTCATTCAGCCGACTACTCTAGTTGATTGCTTAGGATCGTCGAAGTGCTCGACATAGACAACGGGGGATCACGAAACGAAACGGCCGAGTTAGGCAACATGCAAAAACGATTGGGTTTTGCTGTGTCAGAATAAGTAGAATTGAGCTATTTGAACAGTGTTTTTGGCACCAGATTGCTTTGGTATGAGTCTTAACATACCTCCTTCCAACAGTGTGTACAGAAACAGTACACAAAATTTGCACAAGTATGCTCAAGCCAGGATACTCAGGGAAAGTCCACTAGAAATATCTCACCATGTCCGCCTCAAAACATTGTAATAAACGAAAATATAAATTTAATTCCCAATCAGCGAAGTGAAATGTTCAGAGATTTATTTCAATTACACAAAAATCGATGACTAGAGTTGATCACTGAATGAAAAGTTGATTAAAAGTACCCGGAATCAGACGATGCAGATACACGCACATCCTTAGACAACAACGTTGGAAGTGTTTGAGATAATAGTGTGTATGCCTTGGTAAGTTCCGGAAATTCCCAAAACAATATATGGAAAAAATAGCAATCCTAATATGCGGTAGCTTTAGAATACGGCCAACCAGAAAAGCAAAACTTAAGTGTGAAATACGCAAAAACACAAAAAGACCAGTTTGAAACTGATCTGTGTTAAAATCGTGACTCGAGGCGTTGTTGGCCATAAAAAAAAGAACGAAAGATAATACAAAAAAGAAGTATCTAAGAGATTAAGAAATCATGTGGATATTCCTAAATGCGAACAACAGCCACGTTAGTGTGGATATGACCTCTAGCCTATAAAAAAAAACTTATCAATCATGCATCTCATTAGTCACAATAACCTTGAGAAGCTTTCCAGCTTCTGGCGATCTCGTTGTAAGTGTTCCACGTACATCGACAAATCAGCGTTTTGCTGTGAAAATCTGCTTAGCATGAGCAATTTCATGTTTACGCAGTACTCATGAACATTGAGGGCTAAACAAGTTTCATTCTGAATACCCAAATGAACGTCTTAACTTCATCAAGCCTGTTTCACAGGCTTACGTTCAAGCCTTGTTTCGAAAACACTCGTCTGATCAGTGTTCCTCTTACTCGGAGAAGGCTGATGCACCGCACAAGCTTGTCAAACCGGAACACATCGTGTGCTTTGAACACGAATACTTGCAAAACGTCAATAAACAACCAGACCAACACAGCTGACGTTCCGGATCACGCTAGGTTGGAGCGAAACCGATGGAAGGTCGGGGCCATGTGATCCGTCGCTGGAACAATGGCAGGGACGCACACGTCTGCTAAATGGCGATGACGAACTGGAAGATAAATGTCTAATAGGAAATGTTGTTCGTCTCAAATTCCAAAGATTTTTGTCAGTTTGTTTGCTTGTACTTAGACGGACATTCGGTGTAAAATCCCAGCTGGGAACAAGGACAAACCTTATCCTAGCACGCAAAACGGTGACAGAATGAAACGTGTCTATAACAAGAGATAGATTAAGGCAGAAAACCGATAAATTTACGGTCGAATCTATTAGATACGCGAATAATGTATGACTTCATTGTAATCTGAAACGGATCGTATACGTTAAATAAATACTTACTCAAAAAGGATTTGTGCATAGGAGAGATGGAGTCGATTCTGTTGATTCAGCGATATAACCGGATACCACGAGGAAGCACGTGAGTGTGAGCGTAAATTAACAATCAGCTGGTATAAGTATCCAAACGACTACAAAGCTGTGAAACTGGCGATAGATATATGTGGTTCTACACATCGGCTAAATGCTGTCTACGCGACCACACAGCGTTTCAACAGGCGAGAGTTAATGTTAGTAAGCAGAACGTGAACAATAAGAGAAGTGTAAATGGTACGAAAGCGTACAAATAAGCAAGCGTGTAGAGCCGCTTAAGGAAAGCGTGTCACTCTTACTGTGGCTAAAGAGGAATGGGACGCAAATCTAAAAACCGAGGACGAAACACGTAGGTACATTGGGGTGTGAAAAAGGCGAAAGATGGATAGACTAATAAACGATCCCGAAAACTCACCGCATATGTTCCAACAAGTCGGGAATCGAGGTATCTTGAATAGGAACCATGGTGTTTAGATCCCAGTTGGCCCTACGTTCGACCTCTGGCAAACCCAAATGCCCGGCCAGGTAGCAATTCGGACCGGGTGCGTGATCATCCCGAATCCCCAAGTGAGCCGACTGATCGCGAACCAACGGCAGATGTGAGTTTGATTTGGAGGCTGGTTTACGTACTGGAGACGATGAGGACGATCCTGGTGGTGCTAGTCGACAACTACGCACCGCAGTGCGTACACCTGCAACGCCCATCACCGTCTCTCCTTCATCTTGCACGCCAGTAAGCAAAGCCGATTTGTAGGAACCAGGCGCGGTAGGCGGTTGATTAAGTTTAGAGGGCAATCTGGTGAAGGGTTGATCCGGATACTGCGTGCTCGTAACCAAACCCGTCTGTGTCTGTGAAAAACGAACCGATTGGCTGCCTGGGTTTCGAAAGGGAAATTGACCAGCTACAAAGGGAACAAGATAGTGTATGGTGCGGATGAGACTAGGTATGATGTGAACTAATTTCCGAAATTATTTATAAGTGCGTAAGGTTTCAGCTGATGGAAAAAGTAGCACGCAGCGCTAAGAAGAAAAGATCAAATCCACGTAATCTTGAAAGTCCTGCATAAAGCAGCGAGTGCAAATCGGCTATTGAAATGAGCCCAAACAGAGAAATTTTCAAGTTTGGATGATACTAGCCAAACAATTTAAACCAGCAGGTGAATATCAAAAGCGTCCGTGACTTAGGAACGGTACTAATTAAATCCAAGGTGAAAATCCTGCGTACAGGTTATTAAAAACTGCGGATACAATTTCAGTCATTTAAAGCGGGGTGTGCACCAGTTTACTCTCAAACCGGAACAGTTCATCACGACCGGTTTCGCTCGTGTTTCCGCTGCTCATCTAGCAGAGAAAGAGCTGTTCTGAGTCAAGCCGTTAAGCGCAACAGGTCACTGGCCTTATGAGTATCGCTAGAAACGGAGTGACTGATCGACATCAAGTGAAGTTGAGGAAGATTCAAAATACATGTGTACAACCGATTTTGTACCGAACTGCGCTGAATTTACAATAACGCTCAGTCAGAAGAGGTTCGCTGTTACTACCCATGAGTTCCGAAGACTCGAAGGAGAGGAAGTAGACCGCAGCAACATTGTAATGTTGTGACCCCGAAATGATGTAAAGAAATCAGTGATGGTTCCGTATATGACAAATCTAATGAAAATATGGTCTGTTTATCGTGCAGTTTTGGTACAGATCATTATGAGTAATGATAGTTGCCGTAAACCCTTGAAAAAAAACACATTGATTCGCCTACGGCATAGTAATCCGCATGATAGAAATCTAATTCTCTTTCCTGTAATAAGAGAAATTGACAATTTTGGCCTCGAGAATAACGTGACTATCTCCGTTAGTTGCTCCTAAATCAAACCAAAAGACGGGTGGGAAATGTGATTTCGTTCCGCTCTAAAAACGTATGTCTCAAGAAGGAGATTACATGGTATTTATATAGTGCATAGAGATCTACAAACATTCTCGGGTCAGAAGGTTGAAGAACAATTACCAAAACCAATAGCTACGATCAGTGAGCCATCAATGAGTATAGCGGAACAAAAGTCGAACAGGTAAAAACTGGTGAGGATTACCCTCGACTGTTCTGGACATTTCTACTCATCCTGATTGGGCAAAATTGTTTTCTCGAGGAAAGAGGTGAATTTGGATGGAAAAAATGAATTCTCTTATCACAACTCGAAATTCTGGACGATATCAACAGTCTCCCGAAAGTCAAACGTTCTCACAGACTGCAGTCCGTTATGGTGTTCTTGACGAATGCATGAATTATGGTTGTAACCAACAAGGGTTTGTTGGCTTTTAGTATGATGCTATCATCTAAGCGTAACATGTTAAACACGACGCTCAAACTGTTTGACTTCATTTGTACTAAATTTGGTGCGGATACCTCACAAGTTGGTATCAAGTTTGGCATCCGTTGATTGTGCTAGACTGGGGTCTAGAAAACGTAGGTTGTAGTTGTCTAAAGAAAACAGAGAACACGGTTGCAAAACGATAGTCAAGGGCGGAAATAGTATACCGGTTGTAGTGGTGGCCGCCATTGGTCCTCACTGCTCACACTTCTTCCAATAAAATAAAACAAGAAACCTACGAAATGGAAGTGCAGCGTGGAAGTGGCAAACGAATTCTGTTCCGTACTTTTTAACGTTGTACATCTCGATCGAAGTCTTTTGCCTTTGTTCTTACTAACACCAGAACGAAGAAGTAGGTTATTTAAAACTCTTTTGAGGTTGAGACTGTAAACACTATCACACAAGCGGAATCGGTTCAAGTTTTGTTGACTTTTCTTGAAATGACTTTCTGCCTAACTGTGATGGAAATTGACATAACAAATGCAAATCACTAGCTATGCAAATATGCATAGTCTCAGAACAAACGAAAACAACTTCTTAGTCTATTTTTCGATCGTATTCCTGTAAAGTCACTACACGTAGCTGCTCTTGTACACCACACACACTTGACACGATGTACGGTGCTCGAAGTTTATACCGGACTTTCATTGTGGCGCCTAGGTGACTTTCACTTAATACCACAGGAGACCTAAAACGTTCTGATAGAGATGAGTACTTAAAAAAAAACACGAGAGGATAACACAAATACAAGTTGCTCGACGTGTTTTGAGGCATTTTATTAACCGTGTGAGTAAACTGTGTATGGTTTCGTGGCAACAGTAATTTGACACATGATGGACAACTAGACATCTGAATGCCCCTAAGAGAATGATCTACAGAAAGTCTACGGACAGGAACAATCAATTCAGTGTGATCAACCATCTTTTACCGTCTCATTTCCTTATATGTCACCTAACTGATTCTAAATGGCTCTGAGAAAAAGTAAGATGTACACTAACAGAAAAACTGTTGCGAAGAGGTTCAAATGCTGCACATGGGTCAAAGATAATGTGGCGAAAAAGATTCATTCTGTGTTGAAAACTTGACAATTGTTCACTGATGAAAACAATTTTCGAGTTGTTTTGAAGATTTTAGAGAACATAATTCCAGATATCGATGGCAGAACCGGAAGTGTTATCGGACTTTAGTGTGCCAGTGGTAGGAGTGGGCGGCACCATTCAGTCGCATTTTTGTAGAGTCGAAAGTTTGGTGCATGCAGACTTCGTCTCGTAACCGACTTTGTAAACTGAAAATATTAATTTAATTTTTAAATAAATCTGACTGGGAAATTAGGAGCAACAGATACCTTCTCACCGAGAAGAGAAATGTTAGAGGTATTCGTGAAAGTAAAGCGTGATCACAATTTGCACGCAAGATTATCTATATTACAAAAACGTCAATTAAGTGAAAAAACGATGTATTCTATTTTCTTTAATTCGGATGCGTATGATTTGAGTAGTCTTTTGTGTCAACGCAAACATTTCATTCACACACAACTAGATGCTCATTGTACTACGTGGACCCACCTAATGAATCTGTTTTAATCAATCGATATTTGAAAATTACCGAGGAATACTGATACGAACATAAATATGGATTGCGTAAGACAAGCAGATAAGTATTGATGTAATTCTCAACGTTTACGAATTCCTGATGAGTAGTAGGGGATTTCGATTTTCATATAGATTGTATATCACCCACAATTAATCGCTACTGTCACATTGCCATAGACTTCCCAGTCGGCCCCTTTCGAAAACAAGCACTAGACTCGAGTTTAGCTCTCAATAGAGCTCGTCAGTAATGCATATCATCGCCACTGCCGGGACTAAAACCAAGGCCACGCTGTTCATGAGGCAACCGTGTTCACCACTGCGTTAGGCATGACCGAATAACCACATCCTAACAGCGGGGTTATTGACTGTAGTTAATAGACACTAACTGTGTCTCCTATCGAGACGATCGGGCAACCTGATCATTACTCACAAGCGAAAGTGGTTGAGCGTTCACATATGATAATTCGGTCGTGCCTAATGTGAGGTCAATGGCGCAGCGGTCAACATGGTTGCCTCACGAACAACGTGGCCGTGGTTCAAGTCCCAGCAGTGGCGATGATATGCACTACTGACGA
>LUCH01001154.1:39416-92804 GCA_013368495.1 Paragonimus heterotremus | reverse complement strand
GACCGACAGGCGAACACGGTGAGAGGCATAGCAATCACATTCCAGCACAGTTATTTGTTTGAAAACGGATCCTAGTGTGAATTTGAAATGTCACAATAAATCGTTCACTACACAGTGTTCGCCTCCTTTTTAATACTTCAAATATATATATATATGTGCATATATATATGTTGAGAGGTAATGATGCATACCCGAATATATAGTCAACTCTGGATGAAGAGAATGCACGTTTGTTAGCTGACCTAGATGCAGTAACGCATCCTAAGGGGACGGACCCATTTATACGGAAATGTGGACGAGGCAGTGCGCTTAATTTTTGAGTTCTATTTATTTGAGACCGAAACAAAATGTGATCTACTGTTTAACCCATACCAATAAAAATATGCATAGTGGACAGTCTAGACCATCAGAGAGACACTGAGTCAGAATGGATATCTAGAAAACATTTTCGATAAGATTGTGAAAAGGAAAACTACTCAGCCACTGATAGAAACATTACTAAATGTCAGTGTTCATCAGGTCAAAATTTAAAGACGATACTGACAGGGTAATGATTAATAAGGTAGTAACAAATACAGTGGGCAAAGCCTATTTTGCCTCACGGATTATTATTTCATTCAACAACGGATTGGAATGGATGTCACAACTTAAGGACAGTTTGCCTAATTTTTCTATCTCAATCTGTATCAGTTCTCTGATCTGGCGTTGTTAAGCTGGTTACCTTAGGAAAACAATGCGGTAAATATCAGACAGGGCCGATGAGTATCTTTCGAACGGGCTCTGTAATGGCGTGGAGAAATCCATCACGAGTGCTCCTGAGGTGTACTTCAGCGACAGTGAGGATAAAACCAGGATTGGCAGAGGTCACATGAGGCGTGCTGTGGTTAGGTCAGCTTGCGTTGTGACTAAACGGACGGGTGGAATTGTTGTGACCGTAAAAGACACCCAGCCTGAGAATCCGTTTGTTGCGCAAACTCCCGTATAGGTAGCGTCAAAAATCAAACCACAAACGCGTACACTCATTTGCACGTCAGACATGCATTCACATACATCGGGTGACAGTACGTTGTTATTCGCCTTGGTGCAACTTCTGCCACAGCGCGTACACACTATTCCGACAGTCTATTCTTGTCCGTCGTCTCCCTGGCGTTCGGAGCTTGCCCTTTTGTTCCTGAATGTCGCCTGTAGGTAATATACTACTTGTGAGTAGTATACTACCCACAACGAAGCTGTCATACAACAGAGATCTTTGCACGTTGACCTAACCACGACATGCGTCACGTGACCCACGTTCCTGTGTTAAAAAGATTTCGATCACAACACTCCCAGGTGGTTGACAGAGCTACCGAAATCATTTACAAAGCGTCAGAGAGCCTGTGATAAACTATGGGGGCGAATGCAACCAGGCGTTACCTTTCCCAGTTGTTCGTCAAAAGAAATTCGTACAGATCCTAAATCTCTCATGGTCAACTATGCGTGAATCATTTGAAACCGATCTATAAGTCAAACGACTAACACTAACCGGCCACGTGGCTAGTCTAAGCACAATGCACTCAAATGAACATCACCATCCGGTTAGGTCGTCACCATAGCTGGCACGGTTATTAACACTCCGCTTGACTATTCCAGTTTTATACGCAAACCAAATGAATCTCTCGTAATTACATATACCTGATGAGAACTGGCGAAAACAGCTGTAAGTAAAGTTGACCTTCAAATTATATGCAGTTGATAGTGATGCAGCTCCCATGAACTTTACGCACAGATAACTTGAAAATACCGCCGCAAATAGTATACATTGGCATACACGTCCGTTGTTTACGCCAGAACTTTTATATCTGGATCTAGCTGTAGGAACATGGACCATCCGCAGACCATGCGACACATGTTCCAATTACGTCGATCAACCCCCTAGACCACAAGTGCAAGGCAAACGAGCGTATGATCTCACAATATTTTAGACCTCAACTAATTTTGTGATCACATCCACGTGTAGAGTGTTTGTATCAAACACGTGCATCGTTGACCTTGTTACTTTTACAATGGGCGTTATCAGGTTTCGTGTGGCAAGAGAGGCACGTGAACCGTAAAAAATAACACAAAACAAGAGATGTGCTCATGTATGCACTATTCTGTTGCTCAGTTATATGAATTGCATGGTTCTGTGGGGTTCCGTGTGAAACAAACTCGTTTATTTTCTGCTTGGCAAATCACCATGCTTCCAAGTCTATTCACCCCCACAGCCCCTCGTGCTCTTCTACAATCACATCGTTCCTAACATAAATCTATTAAATATATCTAGTATAGTGCTAACACGAAGACTTGAAAAGATCATACCACAGTGCACAATGTACTAATTAAACCAATGTGAATTAATCATGTCTTTGCAATATGTGCAACAAACAAGCGTATTTCTTGTCGTGAGCCCAACTACGATGCCAACGATGCTCCACATCCTCATGTGAGGCATCGCGTTTGAACGTGTCTGCTTAGCAGTACCATAAAGTTTACAATTCCTATTCACAGCCAAGCAGATATTCGGAAGCATACTGACTAAACTCAATTCCAATCGAAAACCGTCCACATGTGGAAACAACTCACATGGGCATCAGCACCCATTCGACATACCATAACATCCTCAATCTCTGTAGATCTGATGTTACAGTAAACGTAATGTGAAACTCTTGGACCTTAGAATCAGCCCATAGATCGACTAGCTAAGTACAGATCAATGGCACAGAGATAGTTGCCTACACACGTGTATACATGAAGACAAGCAACACATGAGCACCAAGTTATAAACAAGCTACTATGTCCAGCAGGCTGGTACAAAACTACGAAATCAATGGAAGCAGCTGTGTGGCGGCCGATCACGTATAGGTACAAATCAAACGGGAGGAAATAAACACGGAAAAAATCAGACAGACATTAGAGAGGGATATGCAAATGACCAGTTCAAACCTACAGGTAAGCGAGTCAACAGCACAGGAGCCAATTCATAGAAATACGTTTACAACTGCGTTAAATTAGGAGATAACCGTCAGGCAATTGATTGCAAGATGTCACAAATTAACAAGAAACCAAATTCTCTTAAATGTCTTTGTCTACAATTGGCGGAATCTAACGTACACCAGAAGAATCAGCCTCAATGAGGAGCAAATCCTGGAAGACAAACTACTCCAGATTTGCGATTTTGAATCAAAAGTAGCCGACCGTATTACCAGCAATGGGCATTCACTAAAAGTTAAATATAATCAAACCCGAACCTATTGACAATAGACTGGTCCTTCAAACTAACTCCACATGAAATCAGGTAAGTTTACACTAGCCTAAAAGTAGAATAAAACCGACAATTCGTTCTTACCATAGAAAACGGCAATGTCCGCGTACTTACCATAATCCGCTCAGTATTGACTACGTGTAACTCGCTAATTCACGGCAAAGTTAGACAACCTGTTAAAATTCCACTCAACCTCAATCACACGGCATAACTAGAGCTTGTGTTTGCATTCTTCCTGCTGCCGTGCTAATTATCCATGCTCCTTGTACCAGTTCTGTTAGCCAATCTACACCCAGTCATTCATGCTACTAGATGTTGTTGTTAAGATGTTACAATGACAGTTGTTCTTCTTCATTGTAAGCTTAAAAAAACCGGACTGGAAACTTTATAGTTCATTCTTATAAAAAGAGGCGGTTTTGGTGGGCGCGCAGAATTTGTGAATACACTCGAGATATAGCTATATAAGGTAAAGCCATAAGTTCATAAATAATTCTGTTACACAGCACAGGAGAGGGTACCAAGTTCTCGTGCCTAACGAATTGTCTTTACTACATGCGTATAGTTACTCGACATACATTTACTCTGAATGAGCTAGTAGGAGCAGTTACAAAAATGACTGTAACAAAACCATGAGACCATTCTACGGGCATGTGCTGTTTTTATCTTCCAGACAAGTAAACAAAAAAACGAGTTAAATGTGAGTTGAAAAGGCCATTCCGTTACATGAAAGTATGTCAGCCGGAGACTGTATACAAACTGGAATTTCGGTACCCGTTAAGGGACAAACAACCCGAGATGTGACCAATTCAGAACTGGTGCAATCAGTAAAGGTAAATTAGTCCTAATTCGGCGAAACCATGATAAATAACATCACTTGTTCGTAAAAATCACTACCTTAGCTCTTATAAAAACGCGCTTGAATATATCAAAAATCACCAACCAACCAAAATGCGTCGGCGGTTCATTTCTGAAGGCTCTATCTCTGCACGTGAACAGTAAAAAAAGAGAGTGACTTTCAATCCTATTTAGATTGTAAAATCCCGCAGTTTATCAGTTGGTTTTAAATACAATAACGAGTTCCTCATAGTTAAAACCAACAGTTGTGCTAGACGACTGCAAAAGATATTGCAAGACTATCCCTGGATGAATTGGTGAATGAGCAATTCTCTTTAACCATGATTATAACCATCATTGTTTAGAGTGGAGGCAAACACAAATCACATGGACATCAAAAATGAGTGCGTGTTCTGAATCTGGATGGTCGTGAAATATGAAAGCCGTACTGGTATGGCCTTCAAAAAAATGAACTGTGTGACAGATGATCGGCAATGATTTGGGTACACTTTCAAAAATGAGCATGATGGTAAACAAAATTTAAAAAAAAAGACAGAATTACCAGAGTTGAAGGCTATATTAATCTGACATTTAAAAATAGCAACGTTTAATTCGGGGATATGAAAAGCCTAAATATGTCGATTGAAAAAGTCAAACCCAGTTGAAATCGTAGCCGGCAACCGGAATTGCAAGATACAGTAACACCCACTCCCGGGAAAACAAACTATTGAGTACGGAACGCGACTGTGCAGCCTAATTCGTTCCAACAAACTACTGGTCACGTCAATTCACATGTCCTCCTAAAAATAACTGACACGACGCTCAGAAATATAATGCGCTTCACTAGGCCCTGCTTCTTGAGATTTGCCAAGGCGGACGCGAGTAGCCGTCTCAATCCAATAGTATGTCACTATCGCAGACAGCAATAAATCGGCGGTTCATATTTATGCCCAAATGGCATAGAAACATGGCCAGAAAAGTCCTAACAAGGAAAAAAAGAAAGGAGATGGATGCGACCTCACGAATAACAACCCTTATGTGTAAATTCAAGCATTCAACAAGGTGCCTGAAACCCGCAACCAAAAAACCGAGTGTTATCAGCAAGACAGTTTTCTTACGGCTTCCACACCTTCGAGACAATAAGTGCACTTACTTCACAGACAACTCGACCAAACAGCGACAACATTCACGCCACTGAGCCCGATCAGATGCAATCTCACCAAAAGTCTCCAGTTATGAGGGTCTCAGCTCAGAAGACGAGCCCGATCTACAGCGGCCAACACCCTGGTGTACTACTTCATTTCCAGACTCAAGATCATCTCTCATCACACGCTAGATGAACATGGCATGGACAAAAAATGCTTGGTGTGGCAGGAGACTGGCTGACACTACTAGTATATGGCCTTACCAAGCACTCATCTCCTAGCCCCATAACAGCCTATGCATGGATATCACCCAATGGCAGCGATCGAACAATTACACGGAATGTCAGATACCTGAAGACAGTGCGTGTCTTTTACCACAAGCGGTCAAGCTTCGCAGCCCAAAAGTTAAAAAAACATTACAAATACTGAAACAAGTATATGAAAGCCCTACAATTCTGTGGCCACGAATGCTAAGCACGAGCGTCCTATCCCGTTTGACGACATCTTTTCTTACGCTCCACAAGCTGGTCTTGCATACATTCCCGATTATTGTTGTTTTAAGCTGGCGACTCGAGATGAAGTGTTAGCATTCACTAATTTCTATCTTACTGCTGTATGCAAATACTTGTCACATCACGTCACACGTGCGGGAGAACGGGAATACTTCAGGAAAGCAATGTCCTAATGTGTAAGACCAAGGAACAGCTCATTCTATGCAGGATACACACGTCAAACTGATCTAATTCTCTTTGGGAATCTCCATAATACAATCACTCGACAAACAAGCAGATGCATAGATCTCACAGTGGAGTTGAAAAATGTCTTAATCAGAAGAACAAATGTATTGACTGAGACTCTTTAGGATTCAATTGTCAGTAAAGCGTCGTGAAACGTTGCACTAGTGTTTCTTGAGATGGACAGGAAAGAGTAGGTCTACTCAAGAACACACATATCAAGACGGTCTAATAGTTTTGCTACAGTCATTTGGATGATTTTAACATCAACACGGCAAAAAAAAAGAATGACTGGATTTCAAATACTGATCATGAGCTCAGTCAGAAGTAGATCATAGGAAATACTTCAATAAAATTAATTACTAAACGTTGGGTGGCACTCGACCTAACAGTGTCATTTCTGAACACAGATTTGAAATTATAATTTGTTCCAGCAACGCGCTCATAACCAGGACGAAAAAATTCAACAAATACAGGTTTCGAGTTGTTCAGAGCGTAGAATTTGTTGTGGCTATCAGCTCAAGTAACGATTCGACAAAATAGAAACTACAGAAAAACCGTACACAGTTAGCCTGAAACATACGTGGCAGTAAGCAAATCCGGTCGATATCATCATAGTAAACTCGAAAGGCACTAAACGAAACAATGTAACAAAAAGTTATTCAGTAAGGCAGATATGTCGCTGTCCAATTCTTACTCCGATCCTGGTGGTGTTACGTTCGTATTTTCTAGCCGGCAATCTGGCTCACGAAGCAATTCGTAGTAGTCCAAAAAATTTTCCACCACCTACAGAAACGAGAACTATAGCTCAAAATACGTGTATCTTGTAAGTTAGAAAGCAATAGCTTGTAGTCAACAGAATTTAGATCAGTTAATATCTGATCGGGTAGGACGAGTATGTCTGAAATCAAAGGGTGTAGTAAACAACGTTTATCTAGTTCGATCATGATGAAATTAAAGAGGAAGAGAGAAATCGGGTAACCTTAGTATTAAGTGTGTCCGTAAACCCCTAACCGATATATTCGAGCAGATCAAAGGCAGTACGTTTGGATACTTGGTTGGAATATCATTGCACATCGGTCCACTGATGTGAACTAGTCCATGAAGTCGGTGAATACGGAGAGCGTGAATCGGCAATATATATATATATATATATATATATAGTGAAGAGAAAATTCCAATTTGGGCGTTTCCCTCCACAACTGCAAACTGTATACCTTGTCCCCCGACTGGAATGGGTTAATGAAACAGTACGCATGGGACAATCTTAGCTGGTCTTGATCTTTAAGTACGTGATAGACCCGTACATGTTGAGAATAACGTAATCAATTACCTACGTTAGTGGGGATCCGTGATCTACTGCACTTTACTACAATGACCGAGAAGCGCCGTGACTTTCTTTGTAATGTTTTTAGTGACGACACATCAGCGTAGTTGTACCTGGTGAGACTAATGTATCAGCATCAAGTGTAAAAGGAAATCGCGAATGGGTGCCAAATTAAACTCTGTTTGGGTTTTCGGTTGATGAGTAAAAAACGGCGCGTCGACCAAACCGGACGAAAGCTAGTCGTACGACTGCACGGGCGTGAATTCCTCATCAAGGAGCACGGTCAATCTCTGTTGATCTCCGCCCAAAAGAATCAGACTGAACACATGTTCAACGTGGACGTTGCATGAGTCCTCGTTTACACAAACACAAAACGCTTAAGTAAATGTCCGACAACCTGGTATTTATCAGTTGGTTCGGTAAGCAATCCATGAAGTAGATCAAAACTATGAGCCAATAACAGCAAAGGATTTGAGAAGACATGCACGTGGTCATTAT
Organism: Paragonimus heterotremus; assembly: GCA_013368495.1. Taxonomy (NCBI): domain Eukaryota; kingdom Metazoa; phylum Platyhelminthes; class Trematoda; order Plagiorchiida; family Troglotrematidae; genus Paragonimus; species Paragonimus heterotremus. Next base: position 84,986 of record LUCH01001154.1, on the reverse strand, counting down.
CACATAGCAACACAGCCGAAAGAGACGACAAATATATTAAACTAATGGTCAAAAGTCGACAGTAAATAGACAAGAATATGAAAGTTTAGAAAAACGTGCCCGACTCAGCCAAGGTGTAAAAGCAACAAGAAGTAACCAATCAGATTTCAGGTTAAATGGTAATGACCAACGAGTAACCTGTCACATTTCCCGTCGAAAAGTCACCCCAACCAGGGGTATGCAAAAGCCGAAATCCAGTAAACCCCACCAACAGAAACGCTCGGACGCTACAGCTGGATGATGTCACCTGGTTTCATGGTGAAACGTTTGCCAACTAACAGCTAAGTATAAGCTGAACATCACTCACACATGACCGTAGAATAGACTTATCAGCCAACCCCCTGTAAAAAGAAACACTATACTCCAAGGACTGGTGGAAAATTTCTATGGGAATGCAAGAGCTGTGATCAACTGTGAGTGATCTTTAATTTATATTAACCAAACAATCCATACTACTTGCCAATAGTCTAAACGCCAAGTTTGGCGAAAAATCAAACAACCCGCTAAATCGAGCTGTTAAATTCACAACTATGCTCTATCATCATCTGTGTGTTTGTGTGTGAAGTAGAGAGCATCCAGACGTCTACGCACAATAACTGAAACGAAGCGGACAAAACTGCGTTCATGAATAACTAGGCACATTTCGGATAGGGTCCAACAACTAAGACATCAGATGCCATGAACTCAACGTAAATCACACAATGCTGTCTCAAACACCTCCTGAATAAGAGTTATCGAGTGAAAAACAAATACCGAATGACCATACAGGCTTTGTTCATCATAATCACTACATGCAAACAGTATGACCTGGTCATCATCAGGCCAAAGTAGCTATGAGGAAAAACTGCGGCTTCGACGCGTTGGTATTCGTGCAGACAGGTGGATTCACTCGGTCGCCTGTTAACCGACTCAAACGTAAACAACGGTATTCCTTTATGAGATGAACCCTAATGTACAGAGTGAAGCCCTACGCTATCAAACCGGTGCATCAAATGCTAATGTTTGAAACAGGTACTTGGATTGAAAATGAACCAATAAACGTCCTACCATTTTCGTTCAATGCGAGAACATGGACTAGTAACACCAAGCGTGGAATGACTGACGGCAAACAGTCTCAATGAAGACAAATAATCTGACAACAGTATACAACCTGTTGACGTACAAGTCAAGTGAATGGTACGCTTTACACACTCCCAGAAGTGAAGTTCCAGCCTACAAAGCATAAGAATGTGTGTCCAAAAACATGCGCATATAGCACTCTAACGTGAGAGAGTGAAATGCGGTGGTAAAGGATGGAAAACTGTTAAATTTCTCATATAGACAATGGACGTACAGGAAGTATACTCAAGAGCTTGACGACTCTCGAAAGACGGGTATTGGCACGAAAAGATTACAAGTTTGACGCTCGGTGAATATTTAGACACAAGGATAGGCGGAGCGAAAGAAAAGGCCATCAGCCTTCATGAATAGCAAAGACTATCAAGTTACAGGCATATAAACAGCTACTTCACGATCGGCTGAAGACTAGTAAGTATAAAACCGCAACATATCGTACAAGCATGGATCGGATGCGTCGAAAGTGAGTGGGTCAACCTTTTTTCTTTATTGCAACCTGCCTTACATACATTGTTTGCAAGCAATTGCTAGCAATTTTTCTAGCATACCTGCCTTGCGTTTCCCAATCCATATGTTTTTATTTCGATTTCAACATCCTTGAAGACGTTCAGTGTAGTTCAACTAGAAAAACATGGGGCGATACATGAGCTCAAGATTTACTGTGACAAACAAATCCCAACGTAGATGCCATCAACTATGAATGTGTACGCATAAGTATGAGCAGTGCGAATGGATAGAGGAAAATGCAAACCACGTACCAAGGTGGCAATCAGCTCAGTCCGGCGTTTTGATAACAAACCCTTCTCCACGGCACGATTGGGATCTTCACGGAATGCACGTTTTCCAAAAGTCGACATTTGAGTCTTCCCTTTGCCTATGTCATGCTGCTCAATAACGTAATTGTTATTACGGTTGCCACCGTGTTTATGAACGGACCGAATGTGGGCAGCCGGATGCTTGTTTAAAACTTTATGCTTCGGGATGTGGCCGTTTGGCAGTTCCGGGTGAGTGGAACGCGTGGATTCACGACGCGATGTAGCTATTGTGTAAAACAGAAAGACAGTAGATAGTCGCTTCACAGGGTTCTGGAAACAACTCATGAAATTATGTGCTACTTGAATTAAACAAAAACCAACCAATAAACAGAATCATATTTCAAAATATGCGCAGTTGGATCGACAGAAACTTTTGTGGTCTGATTTGAATAAACTTACCGTTTTCGAACACAACAACCTGAATGAAGTGTATGTACATAGCAAAACACCAGTGTTCAATCAAAAGAAGACTACTGATGAATAGTAGGAGATTTTGGTTTTCATATTGATTGAACATCATACACAATTGATCGCAGCTGTCATATTATCATAGAGGCTGCAATCGGCCCATTTGGAAAAGAACCACTAAACTCGACTTTCGTTCTCATTAGAGTTCGACAGTAGTGCATATCTTTGCCGCTGCTGGGACTTGAACCACGGACATGCTGTTCATGAGTAAGCAACCGTGTTTACCACTGCGCCATTTACCAAACATTAGGCACGACCGAAGTATGATCGCATGTGAACGCCCAGCCATTTTCGCTTGTGAGTAATGATCAATTGTGGGTAATGTGCAAACTATACAAAAAAATCACGTTCGTTCGTTGAAATACGTCCTTATTGTTTAGTAATTCCATAAACAGAACGAGGGGATCAACCAAATCAGCAGGAAGCAACTGATAAGATTGTCTAACAATATAGTGTTGCTTTATTTACCCAAGTTGTATTGACGATGTTGTCTGGTATGTAGTGACGAAACGTTTGGAAGGTAAACAGTCATGTCGGAGAACAATCCAACACCAATGACATCCATAAACCAAGACAAAAGCCGTTTCTGCCACTGCCGTTGTCGGAAATACTGTGACATTTCGGTGGAATAAATACCTGATTCTGATCCAGCTATAACGAACACTTCGTGTATTAAGTGATAAAATGCAGCGCAGGGTATGTCAGATAAATGAATAAAACGCGCCAGTAACTAATTTTTTCTAAGAAAATGTTCCCATCTAACGATATTCGACCGAATGATCGATGGAGGAACGTGGTGGATGGATGCGTGAGCCTATATATATATATATATATATATATATATATATATATTAAAATTTAACCAAACGTCATCGACCACGGTCAAAACATCAGTTACGGAATTTTATTAACTCTACAGGAGTACAACTACAAGTGTTGTGTCGAAGCCACAATAACGTACGTAATATCTTTAATAATGGAAATAAATAGTTCAACAAATGAGATAACCAACTGTAAACAAAGAGGATGGCATTCGTGGTGCTGAGAGAAGCCTGTTGATCAGTATTCGAGTGACTTTTGGCTATAACCAAATAAAACACTGCTTATGTAAGCTCAGACAAAAAATCAAGTGTACATAGTAGCCAGATTACCTTATCGTCAAGATAGAAGAAAATGTAGATAAAGACTTTCCAATCAAACACACACGTCACTTCAGAAAATATCTGATTCACATACGATAACTAAGGAGCACCATGGAATTTTGACTGCCATCGACTGAAGGCTACAACGCGCAGCTGCACACACATATATCACAATTTGAAACGCGCACTCAAGTCGACATATCAAGTCAAAGACGATCGGAGTCTTACTAGCTAAGGAAGACAACAGGGTGATACAGACTGTCATGAGATTAAGCCGATGATGAATAACCAAAAACGGATCGTTCGTCAAACCACTTTTAACTCTGCCAATTTTATTATTAATGGGGTACAAACTACATGGACTGCGCAACACGCCATTTGTCGGACAGTATCCGACAGTAACATTCGGAGTGGCTAACAAGTGGACTGACAAAAGCTTGCAGGTTTGACAGTGTTTCACCTTTGGACGCGACTAATTACCCGTTAACGTCTTCGAATTTTTTATCTGACCTACCGAGATTCTTGGGTACACTGTAGCGTACAACCGGAACAGCAGACGGAGATTGTGTTCAAAGATGTATTACACAAAACGCAGCGGTAGCCTAAATGCAACTGCCCTCCATGCTTGTCTGACTGTCCGTTGACTCAGGGTACTCGTGCACGACGTTGACGTAGCGGTCACTTCAAATTCAATCCGTATGCGTTAACTAGTTTCGATCGCGCGTTACACCAGTGCAAAAAGCTCAAAAGTCATATACTAACCGTTGCTGAAGCAGTCGTTATCCCTCTGTTAAGTCCCTGTCGTGCGCTTAAAAAAGAGATTTGCTACGAAACTTAGATCGTCATGGCTATCCGTCTATAACTCGTGTGTTTAAGAATCTTCCACTGTCAGTGTGCGATTGACCCAATCACCGGGTCACACCAATCTCCTCATATTTTGTGATTGTGACTTTTGTCCACGTCATGTTCACTGACTGTGTTGCGTCCTTCAGATGTCCGCGTAGTTTTTTCCTACTCGCATGAGTGTGTTGCAACCACTCCAGAAACAAAGCATCAGAAACAAGCTTGTTTGCCACAAATTTTTACAGAGGGGAGCGATTTCCTCATGATACAATGCCATCTCGGTTTTTTTTTGAGAAAAATGAGCAATACCATGACAGCTGCTCACAAAAAAAGTATACTATCTTTCGTGATTTAAACAAGATTACACACGATAATCCTCTAACAGGGGCTGCCATCCTACTCCCCAGAAATGTCGCGATCGAGAGGGATAGGAAAACCCCCCAAAGAATAACACTCTGTCAGGGCCAGTTAGAAAAAATGCAACCTCTAGTAAACGAAGTTATAAAGACGACGGTCACGTTTCAGTACTGTCTATGAGCGATGTGCGAGCACTGTGCCGTACAAAGGTTGATGTGTTGTGGTTACCCAAGTTGGGTTTCCGTTCTTGTCAGTTCTCACTGTAAACGGAAAAGTGAGGCTACAGGGTACTGGCCAATGAATCACAATAGGTGCTACTTGCTCGTTCAACATGAGGTTTTTCAATGAAGGAAGTAAACGGGCGGTGGTCATCGATCGTATTCAGAACGAACAATAGTAGAGGATACAGACACGTTTGCCATGGTTAAACGATAAGTAATGTCAATCCAACGAGATCACAAAGAGTCGGAACATGAGGTTACGATATATTGACTAAAAAGATGTCGGGACGTAAAAGTCACAAATCGAACAGTGATCCACAACCTATCATCCACGAGGACGTAAATCACTTTAGATTCGACTGTACAGGTACAAGCTTCATTATAGTTGCATGCAGATAGAATAAGACTTGTCTTATTTGGAAGGTGCACAACCACGCGGAATCGCGTTTTCGCCTCTCGATTAAAAGCCGTAGATTAGCACGACTCATGATAGCCAACAACCGATACGAACTGTATTTAACGGGAATAGGGGTAGGATGCAGTAAAATACAAAACACCACTAGAATCACACGGATGTCAAGTGGAGTCAGCAAATGTGAGAAGAAAGTTAGGTTAAAAATCAAGCAATGATATAAGCAAAAATAGCGACGTAGCTTATCCGCAATCAAATGGAAGATAAGTTCTGTTTTCTAGCCGTTTTTAAATAACCGTTGGTGTGAATTTTCAAGAAAGTTATGACCAACAAAGTCTGACTAAGAGGAAATGCTATGCGAAAAAGAATGGTTCAACAACTTCGACGACAGACATGGCTTTGTTGAACTATTCATTATATCGGTGGGTCAGCCATCACGAATCAGGGACATCTGGTGCTGTCCCGAAAGGTGTCGTCGTCCAAGACTGCATTCTAACAATTGTAATCAAACAGATATTTGCAGCTGCAGTCAAACAGACCTACAACACTCCGGAGGCCTAAGTAATTATTATCGCTAACGAGGAAAGACCCAATCGCCCTAGTCACTCAATCGCGTTTACCTGAGGATAAAAATGCGATGATCGTATAAGATAACTACCGACACGTATCACTGAATACAGTTCAAAATAGATAGGTATCTCCGGAAATAACACAGGTAGAAGTATCACCACGAAACATGGAGTGGATTCAGAATTGGTGGTGTTAACACGATAAATACTGTTCGAGAAAATAACAAGACTTGAAGCTTGTCGTGGCTATGGTCGAAAATACCCAGTTCTGTGTATACAGAAGCAGGTGGTTATCAAGTAGTCAATTCTTTCGTTGTTGTCTCAAACTCTCCTAAAATTCCAGTTGAAATTTAATGTAGCTACTCATCGATCTTGTAACCATCTGGTCATTGTTCAATTGAGTTGCATAATCATCTGTTTCCTGTTAATCCGCTTTAGGTAACTTTTATTTCCAATTACACGTCCAACTTGTCCACATTAGATAGTCTGAAAAATAGCCGTTCAGTACTAGCCACTCTGATTTCATGAGTACCTGGCCGGCAATCTTCAGCGATGTTACTACGTTAATTCAGTAGGGATCGATTGAAGTGGAAACGGATTGCCACTCGTAAGATGTTCTACTACAGTCTGCTGTTGATCGGTGTTAGGAAATAATCGAGGGGACCATTAATTAGTATCTAATACGACTTTCAAAACTGTGTTTACCTCAGACTCAACAGGTTTGCTTCGAGGTTCCAGAAGTCATTGATTATGGTTGCAACGATTTCGAAGTGATAACGGGCTATTGTTTCATGATGTTCACCTTATAGTTAAGAGACCCAAACAGGGACAACACCGAAAGGCTGAGTCATGAACGACGATCAAAAGACGTTAATATCACTAGAAATCCCGACCACCGCGTTAGTTATCGATGCTAACGGGTCACCTAAAACGGACCGTTTCCATCCAATGAAGGCCCATGTTTCATGATGGACGTCGGAGAAAATCTAGCGGTTTCCTGTCAGCTTTTCGTTCACGAGGTGCACATAGAAAATGAAGATTTCAGATAGTATACATCGACGAATTGTGACGAAAGGTGCATACCTGAATATTCACAGTTATTCAGCAAAAAGAATGCATTTTGTGACAAGTGCTGTCAAACGAGAACTCCAGTCTCAGTTGTGTACGTTTTATCAACCCTTAGAGCATTACGGTGATTATAGTTTCCAGCAGATAGTGACATGAAAACCTACATTCTGAGTCGCAATCGCTCCCGCAGGTATACCCGTGAATATTAAACGGTCTGATTCTTACTAATCAGACAAGATCAAAACGTTCAAACCAAGATGCGATCGAAAGACGTTTACCTCACTTGTAATTCTAACCCTCGTAATAGTTACCAGTTAAATAGTTATTCATGACAGAACGCGTCCATCTAGACTAACGGAATGCCACTAAGTCATCCACTAACCATAACGAGTCCCTTGAAACAAACTGTGCACACAACATCTGCAATGCAGTGGACGAAGGCTTGACTTGTAACACGGAAGTTGATGGCTAGAATCTCGTTACGATAATCTATGTGATTGACAGGTTTAGACAAGGACAAAACCGATTACAGTAGACCATCCGCTTGAAAATTAGCTACACTGAACTATGAATGAAAATGTCTTCCGGATTTCGGAGAATCGAGTAGACAAGCAATGTGTCAGAAGTGGCGAGAGCAACGTATGACCTAGTAAGCTGACTTCGATTATTAACATAAGACCATCAGACACAAACGCACAGGCGCAACAACGGTGCTATTTGCCATTGCGATGCGATGTTCACAACATAGAACTATGTTAGGCATGTATGTACGATAACGTGCGATGCGCATTCTAAAAATTTGGTCGTGTGTGCAAAACACTGACATAAGGACCGGTAGTAAATACTGATGGATGACAGTTCCGACGACCGCGGTACATTCCGAGACAGTGAAACAATACAGCCATTGTTGTTGCATGGTGTGGTGTGTTCAGGGCGTAAACAACTGAGTATAACAGAACACAGACGTAGCGTCCTGCCAAACTGAAACGAAACATACAACATTCCAATGAGTAAACCCTGGAGGACTATTGAAAGGGTGGAAATTCGTGCAAGATCGGAACGTCAAATTCTCTGAGGGTTGTGAGCAATAAATGTCACCGATAAGATTCGCTGGAAATTGCTAATTACTTAATCTGTTCAGATGGAGCCCATGAGTGGACAATCCGCCAAAAACAAGATGAAAACCAAGCTAACTATATTCCGATGGAACGAATTCAACTAAAGTTTTAGCATAAAAACACCATATTGATGCATACCACATGAGTCGTTCGAATCGGCAGACGGGAGTATGGAGCTGTGACAAACAACTGTTCAAATGACTATCGAGTGCATGTAAAAAAAAGCAACAACTGGGAACGAATAAAACAATCAGCAGAAAGCACTATGAATAAGTTTCCGACAGTTACAACATAGCAAGTTAAGTAGCAAGGGATGTTCTTGACAGACGTGGACCGAATGAAATTAAGCATGCAATATAGTTCGATGTAAACGTCACTCAAGTCCGCAGACATGTAACCGGTACTCGTGAGGGGATAATTCTAAACGAGCAATATTCTACCAATGACGAATACAAATACACGCAAAATTTACCGGCAGTTAGTTTCGGTTCCACAGATTTCAAGTTCCGCAAAGCTTGATAAACTTGTATCAGATAAACCGCCCAGTCTGTGTTCTGTTTAGGGTAGGTGGTTGCGGATGGGTCGTGTTTTGCTTTGAACACCACGTCAAAATGTTCCATGAGAAGACCACATGCGCGTATCAGGTTAGGCTGTGGCTGCATCCCAGACGATGTGCGGCGTCGAAACAAGGCGCGCAGATCAACATCCCGATCTTGCTGTATAAGATGATCTAGTTCCGGGATCAATTCGGGTCGATAGAGATGAATCAGGCATTGTAAATGAATGCCCGAATCCCACACTGCCGAGGACAAATCGATCGGCATGTCCAAAATGCCACGAATGGCGTAAAATGATAATCGGAATTGGAACCAACGCAGTAGACCAAGGTCCGATGGAGCGAGTGTCGCGCAGGTAGCGTACCGGGTTCTAGCAGAAAGTATAGTTTCTTTTAGGAAATTGGAAGTGAAACCGTTCACTGCGTCGATCATATCCTTCTTGGAACCTTGGACTGATTTGGGTCGTGAAGTTTTATCGCGATCAGTAATGTATAAATGGCGTACTTGGTGGGCGTGGAATAGATTCAAATTGCAACGCGTGTATCTGAATGGTAAACATTAAATGGACTCAGACGAAACAAACAGTATTTATGGTAAGCCTCAAACTGAGTAACCAATCACAATTTGATAAAACGTTTGATCACTAGGTGCTGTTGTAATGCAAACTCATTGCCCTTTACTCAAGTTATTTTCAGGGTGGGGATTAGTGGAAGGGGAAACTTATTTAATTCAAGCATCAGGTACGGTTGTTAAGCAGAATTAAACCAATAAACTCACAGAATATCATCGTGAACAGCAATACGCCCAAAAACCGGTGAGGAACGCAGGTAACGGACATGGCGCTTTCTAGGGACTTGCCATGAGAAGATGGAGAGTAAAACGAAGAAGCCAACACCGCTCAGCGCGAAGCCGACTGTCTTTATCCTAATGGAACAGATTAGCAAACCCCTGCTTGTAAAATCTAAACCTTTCAGGCTATCTTGAATACTCCAGTTGGATGAGCTTTGAGATTCTCAGATCAATGTTGAGTTTAGCTCGGAAGATTAGAAAGAACCGCGCATACTACTTGTAGAATGATTCGCCGTTCCACAGTACTTATAGGTACAATCGAGCTGTGGGTACAACAGCATCAATCGTTCCCTATTTCTCTGTTACTGTCGCGGTAGATCAGAGACAACAGTAGGACAGATGAAATCAAGTGTACGTGTCCGGTGTAAACCGGAAGGAATAAGATCAGTAGATAAGTCAGTAAAGCCTTTGCGTCCAGCCGGCCAATGCTGGTAAACCAATTGACTGGCTAGCACGAAAAGGAAACCTTTATATCTCGGAAAGTAAACAGAGAGATTGTAATGACAAGATCTAAACTGGACAAAAGCCACAAGCAAACGCGAAAATAGAGATGCACAGACAAGTTATCTAGGTTCAAGAAGACAGAGTTTAAAGTAGACAAGCATGAACGAAGGTGCGCACAGAACGCGAAGTTCAATTCCACGTGCCCCGATAATCAGAATGATGTATTTCTATCCCGCTCAGAGAACAGAAAGAACAAAGACCGCCTGAGTCTTAGAACAGTGCATGTCCGAATACCAACATGACGTGTCTCATGCACTCGACCACATGTCAAGCCACAGCAAGGACACACATTGCTCTAGGCCAATCACAGTCAAGGTCGATGCATGTAACATCGATAACGTTGCCTGCCCATGTGGTGGCTGTTATGGCTTCCAACATCTCCCCTTAATATTTTCAGTATCATAGAATTTCTTCATAGGATGCATCTGGAGTAGCCGCATGAAGCGTCGATTTCAGTGGGAATCTTACTTCAGACAGCCGACAACAGTGTCGAGGTAACTGCTTCTAACGTGCAGTTGTATGGGTTGTGCCTATGCGGCGATTTCTGGAACATCGTCTAACAGCCAGTATGACAGACCATTTAGAATTATTCCCTCACATTCAGATTGTTCGTATCTGTTGCGAAGTTGGTTGATATGTTTGATCTACTGTTCATAAACAACTAACCTCTGTCAACTTGTAACGGTTCCAGCAGTCCATGTTGAACGTCGTCCCCTGAAATCCTTTGCATACACATCTCCAACATTGAATCGTTCGCCAAACTTTTAAAGTTGTAAATACAATACTACCTGAGGCCCGTGAGCAGAATGTGGTCTGAGCAGCATAATCTTATATTTCTTACTTAATTTTCTCCAAAACAAACACTCGCAAGGTAAAACATTACCAAGAACATGTGAATTTGGGGTTATTCAGTAACTAGACAAAAACCGATCCACGACGTTATCCAGACGTCGTTCTCCAGGATATCTGAAGATTTATCATCTCACAGTACTCATAAATCTCCCACCTTGACCATTTGATAGTACGTGATACGGCGGAGTTCTTAGGTGCATAATATTATTTGTTGAACAAGAATTTGAGAACTCGTTGGTTGTGAACTGGGCACCGTTACCTGAAACAAAGACCTCAGGGAATCCCAATCTGCAGAATAGGCTTCTTAGATAGCGAATGATCGATAGGCTAGTCGGTCTTTCTGTGGTACCAACTACTGGCAATTTAGATGCGGAGCCAACAACAATAAGAAGATAAAAATAATTGATTTGTCTTCTTCAGAATGGACAAGACTGTAGCTCGACTTGTGAAAGTGATTTCGAAACTGATGCACATTGACCGCATCTTTTAACTGAGTCTTGAATGTCGCAATCTATGGAAGGTCAAGAAACGTAGCTGTGCATTAAGGATTTCATCCTAGTCAGTCCGGAATGTCTCATGGAACTGTCTTAAAACCCCTGATATAAGTGAGTTCCGGATTACTATTCTTTCAACAAACAGAAAACATTCATCTAAGATTGACAGTGAATCACATTTTATATTTAAAAAAATCCACGTAGTTGAAGTTCGCGAACGGTTTTGGCCATCCGCGCTTCAAAATGTCTTCAACTTAGATAATAGTCATTAGATGCAATTTTGATCATGTCCGCAGTGATTGTTAGACATATAACAGCGTTTGTGAACACACGTTGTACTCCTTTTTCCAGAATGGTAGATGCAATAACCAGATCATTGTCTGTTTTATTTTGTGCAGCAATCAAACGGGATAATAGATCTGTATTGTACCCATGATTTGTTGGAATATCGCCGGAGCACAATTTATCCCGAAAATTGTGATCAATTATAGCGACATAATTCTTTATGAGTATTTATTGTTAACATTTACTCATCAGTGACTTGAACCTGTAGATAAGCTTCAGCTAAATCAATTTCCGGAAATATGCATACACCGTTGAGGTTTGTGAGGAGGTCCACAGACAACGGAAGAGAATACTGATGAGCTTCTGGTGCATTATGTAAACCCGTGGGAAAAAACGGCCCAGTTACGAAATGATCCGTTTGAATTTTTCATGACTATGGGTGGTGGTCGTTATGACTAGTTAATGAGGCCAATGACACCTGCCGATTCTAAGCGACCTAGTTCTTTACAGACCTACCCAACGGCAACAAATGGTACCGGTTGTTTGGGCCAAAAAACGGCTTTTGCGTCCTGCTTTAGATATAATTGTGCTACTGCTGTAGTGCGTAATACAAAACCGTCGGGAAAAAAACTGAGGTATGTTCTGCTTGTAACTGTGGGAAGAGTTGAGAAACAAGCTTAGAATGCCAGAGGCCATCGCATTTCCCCCTCACTTCTGACGGGACATTTTAATGTCTTTGAGAGTTGAATTATAAAATTCGTCATTAGGAATATCTCCGTTGAATCTGGTCAGAATCAATGAAAATTACGTTCGCATTACTACAAGTGAGAGTGAGAGTGCAGTGGCAAAATGTTCACTGGAAGGTTCGAGCCATCGGACCTTCACATCCGGGCCCGCGACGCCACCGCCCAGCTAGCCATCCACGACCAGTGGCCTGCACAATATCAGTCTCAACTGCTCCTATGCCTATAACTCATTGGTCAAACTATCGTAGTCTGCATCGACATTACGAACTCTCACTTGGTTTATTTCGTATCCCCTCAGTAGGTCGTTCACGCTACCGTATTATTGGTTGACATTTGTTGACGGTTGGATTCAGCGCTCAGAGTTTACTCGGTTGTAAATTGTATAATTTGCTGACCATTATTTATTTATGTACAGAACCAGTTTTACTTGAGTAAACTATCAATATTCTGTCTTGTTCTGCTTCGAATCAAGAGGTTTACAGTTGCTTCTATAGATTGCGTATAGCCGTGACCCCTAACTGTATCTACAATCCCTAAGTTCCAATTTTTCACTTCACTGAATGTCGATTAGATTACGTGAGCATTCGTTTACGACATATGTCGGTGAGGAACACTTGTTGCCACGAAAATTGCATACACAATTTACGGTACACGTAATAATCATTTGATCTACAGAAGCATTATAGGCTAGGTTGTCAGTAGGCTGAAGTTCTGGAAATCCTAATGCTTCCTCCCATGAACAACGTATCGTAAACGTAATGTTTGAAGCAGAATTAAACGGGACTACTAGTGGAACATATTTAAGAACAATGAACATAAATTTACGTTTAGGTGCAAAATCGGTCCGAAGAAATCAACAATGAAACAGTAATGGAAGTAACTGGTATAAATTGTTGATCACTGTCTATTTAGTACACGTCAAAACAACATAATCTACACTCCGCAACACCTTAGGACGGCAATTTCCTTACTGTAGAATCGGCAGCATAGCAAAAAATCACATATTATCAGAAAACAGAGGACAGGCTTTTCTAAGCAGCTTTTAAGGAAAATTAATTGAAGACGAAGAAAAAGTGCACACAATTAAACGGCCATCCGTTGCACCGGAATTATCTGACAGAGTCGTGCAGCTTGTTTTGTAAATTTGTTTCAGCATTTCAACAAGTCGATTGGACATACTTGTAACGTAATTCGAACTCATCCATACTCGCTCCAAAATAACTGTCAATACAGCGATGCACCTGAATATCCATGTTTATTCGAGAACCTAATAAGCCCGTATACTTTTTTATCGAGTTCAGGTCAAGACAGTACGCCGGCCAGTCTAAAACCCTGATTCCTGGGAGAAGGGATCACATTCGTGTTATGCGACGTGTTTGTTAGAGGAGAGACGTTTTCTAAAAAATTACAGTCTTTTGCCAGATTGAAGAGACGAAGAACACCAGAAATTGTTTCAACGTTTGAACAAAAGAGTTAGCATCTCGTTTACTATCTAATGTAGCCAGTTTATTCAGAGAAAAGATTGGCAATACCCTAACATACCGACGACTAAGAACCAAGCTTTAGTGCATAACCCATTCAACTATCATGTCAACAATATATTCATGCATTAAACCCGTCCGGAATATATTTTTCTTATCAATAAGACAAAAACCGTGATTACGGCGTGCAAGAAATTTTATTTCTAGATCAAAATCTGCTGCCGACTCGGCGAAAAATAGTCTTATCCCATGTTTTATACCGTGGGGTATTGTTTACTATCCGCACCACAGCTCAAGTGAGAATACCGCGTTAAAGTATCGTTGAGTGTAACAAAAGGTAATCACAATATTCGTCATTTGTCTACTTCTATTTCTCTTCATCTTGTCTATTCGGTCAATTTGACGTTTCAACTATAGAACACATTACTGGTTCTCCCTGATATGTTTAGATGCAGTTGTCAAAACACTCAAACCTTTGCGTTTTCTAAATCAGTCAGTTAGCCACCTTGTGGAGTAGTGTGGACAGAGCAAAAATACAATGAAATGTTCATCATATGAGAGACAGTGTGACCCGATAACTGCAATATTGATTAGGCTAGATTCACAAAGCACTTGACATACTGGACAGTTAACTACGGGCCACTGCTTCAGCATGACGACACTACAGTACTGTGAGATGATCACGTAATTTTATCGCAACCGGTTTTCTTAGTCACGTTTATATATATATATATATATATATATATATATATATTACAAACGTCTTTTATCTTTTAGTAAAATCTTTCTTATTGTAAAGTATATGTATACGTACATACGCGTTTTCAATGCACCTGAATTATGTGATCAAGGCTGTTGTCGATTCCGAAAGTAGCCTAACAATATTAGATACAAAACAGTGCATACACGTGAACTGACTGTAAGATGTCCCAATTATGTAGACCGAAAGTAGGTTTTCAATACACGTTGTCCGTGTAAGATACATAATGATTACGTGGTGTGGGTTTGTCAAATCTGAATAATTCACTTGTGGTTACATATACACGTAACAGTATGCTATGCAATTACTGATGGTCGCTAGAACAAAAGTTTGACTAGAAAGATCGGTTGAAAAGAAGTACAACTGACCAAGATGAACAGGATTCGTTCGGTAGACATGCTGCCACATGGATGTAAATAATAGCCATGTGGACAGATGAAAACCTAAAGTGAGCAGTGCAAGAATTGAACAGAAGTCATCTTGGAAAAGCGAACTGAACACTACTTACCGAGTTCTCGGATCCAGGGTATAATCTACAAAGTTGGAGGGCATATTCTGCGCAGTGGTTTGACTCAAACGCTGATATACAGATTCTCGTTGAGCGATAACTTGCAAAGGCGCCAGCCCACAGGAAAGGCGTGAAACGGCCCAAGCTGCATCCATGGCTGAAAGGAAGCCTAATGCACAGCCGCTGCCCGTAGGCCAGAAAGGCTAGACGCATATAATAGAGAAGCGAAAAAACAGACCACCTAGTTAAAAGGTTGACAAACAACCACGCTGGAAAATCAACGCAAAAAACGACGGATGTTGCACATTCCATCATACGCCCGGTTTGACATGTCTGAAAAGCATCCTGAAACATGTTAGCATGATATGGGCCGAATGCTTGCGATGCATGATCCATAGCCATCTTCACCTATAAAAGTAGACCTACGAAAATTACCAACCGGTAACTCAGAGGTTCTCATTGAATAGACCTTTTGTTTAGACGTTTCAACTAGGAACTGTGAATAATTGTGTCCGGTTCAACTCTAATCAAAGGATACGAATTGCATCAGTCCAAAACGAGTAGAAAAAGGAAACAGAATATGTACAGTATAAGGAGCACACAATCAAAAACAGGGTAATACAATAAACACCAATATCAAGCAGCAGACAACCTAATTAGGGTCTAAATAAAAATAGACCATCACCACATCGCCTCAAGCAAGACTGATGTGTCTTGTAAGAACCATTTCAACACACTGGTCCCCACAGCCCTTGTTTACTTCAGCAAAAACTGCTCGAAGGGGCGGACATTCAGCCAGCAACTACAACTAACAGACACTGAGTCTCTCGATTGAATATCACTGGTAAGATAAGTTTACCAAGTACAACTAACATCTCTAAGAATTAACGACCGACAACCATGAGTTCTAACCGTAGTGTCATCAATTGGAGTTAACGAAACAACTATTGTGTCTCCTCTCGAGGCAACCAGATAGTCCGAGCGTTATCCACAAAAAAATGTGGCTGTATGTTTGCATACAAGTCAATCGTAACGAATGCGAAGTTAATTGCGCAGTGGTCAATACGGTCTCTCAATGAAAGCGTGGCTGAATTATAAATCTGCTACTGACAACCAATAGCAACAGCGAAGCTCGAATATAGTATATCTTTTCAGAAAGAGCTGACCGGAAAGCCCATGAAAATGTGAAAGCTAAGGTCAATTATGAGTGAAACTCAGTTCAACCGTGCCGTAAGTAAGTATCAATACAACAAGTTACTTCCACTTCAAACCACCACTGAGAGGTGGATGAAACACGTCTGTAAAGGCCATCCAAACCCCTTAAGTTTTACTTAACATTCCATCAGCAATCAGGAAAGAATGGATCGTAAAGATTGACTAGTTAATAACTAGTAAAAACAAACAAACAAACAACTTCCAAAAGAAATACAAATTGTATGGCAGACTACAGCATTTACCAGTAATAAAGACTATGAATCACTATCTACGACGGACAACTTAAAAGTAACTATCTTCATCTATTGATGTCAATACCTATTCGTCTAACTCGCACCTTATGTATGTCGGTTGTGACATCGGCAAAAAGTAATCGGCTTGATAAAGAGTCAAGAGCAACCACAAATATGAAACCGCAAAACCACGTGCAATTCGTGGTGAACCAAGCGGACGGAACAGAACGGATGTCAACTAGGCTAAACATACACGTACCTCAAATAACCCGTCTCCAACTAGGCACTGTATCAGTAGATGTTGTTTTTGCTCTTGTATTCGACACGAATATTCAGCAGCAAACATGCGTGTAAAATCAAACGCATCTACATCTGGCTGGCCATGTGAATTCAACGCGAAATCGAGCCGAGGCAACTGACCGTTGGTAACATAGTCCGCAGTCTCGCGAGCATAGGCTTGCAAAGCCAAATGATCAATGTTCTCTGAGTTCAACAGACTTTGGGAGTCTTCCCGATCCTGATGAAAATAAAAACCACAATCAAGGGAGCATAAGCTCATGAAAACTAAGAACATCATGAGTTTAAGCTCTGATAAAGCCACTCATTCTCTAGACAATACAATATTTCACCAGCATGTTTTCATAAGAAAAGTATGAATTTCAGTAAGCGATATGTTTCAGTCATACAAGAAAGCTCAACAAAGTTTATAGGCATTTCAAAGACCTGTTTGAATGTTTTCATTGCGAGTGCAGTATACAAATATAATAGCATGATTCCCTCACAATGGCAGAGCCCTCAAGATTGGGCTTGTGTAACTTAATTAACAGCGTGCGCATCAAGTATATAACACTTATATCTCTCAAATGCTTAATGGTTTCACTCAATCAAACACAGGCAACATTTTTCTGTTGTTCACTGTAGACTGCAGTAACCTATGAATCAACGCACATTTTCCTCAGAATGGTGGGGGATTGTATGCACACAAAACGACGTGGAAATATAAACTACTTGCTAGTCTAGTTGATCAGATGTTCAAACTTTTTCACTGGATTCACGTATGAACATCTATTGCCTCATAACATGACAGGTACATAGCCCATCAGTGAGGTGAAATATACTTGGTCAAACTATCATCACAATAAACATTTTGTCTACTTTCCTCATATCGTTTGGCAGATCTAATCCTAGTTCAACTCGTGCGGTATTTCGCTATTACGTTACAACTGAAGTTGTTAGAATAGTTGTAAAATCAATCTGAATAGAGTAGATAAAATACTGACGTGACACGAGCGGTTGAGCAGTAGAAATAAACAAAATAGATGAAATCAGTCAAAACTGGATGGAAACAGACACTCACGTTGGGAACAAACAACGAAACAAGAAATAGTTGGTTGCTGACATTATCACCTCACCCCACCCCCATGTCAGCGTTCTATAGGTAGTTAATTCGTTCCATCGAACACATCTAGTCTAAATGTGATCGAATAGAAGATATAGCAAAAAAAAGTATTAAATGATGGACAAAATGAAAACTTTACGATTGCTGCGTATACGGCTAAAGGTTTACAAGGCGGTAAAAATCTGGGGAAAAAACTGTGATCGTAGAGATGATAGGGGGAGAGGGTGTTTGTATGGTCATCAATGGAGACTCGGTATTGGTGTGCAAAAGTTTCTAGGCAGATTAGAGAAACTAGAATACATTCCATTCGGTCTACCTTGAAAAAGGACGTGCAACAAGAGTCAACAATGAGGATTTAAAACGAACAAGCTCATTTAATCGAAGGAAGTGCATAAATAATAGCTTAATTACTATGACCGATAAGTTGACAAACCATATGATGCAAGTCTAACGAAAAAATCACCACCAATTAGCATCGCGCTGCGACGTTGAATCGCACACATTTCTGAGGCAATAAAACGGTTCACGTTATTTAGAGAGAAACAAACCAACATACCTGTTTCAGTACGCCTTTGGCCAACAGGCTGTGTTTTTTCGCGGTCATGACAAAATAGTGTGTCTCATCTTTGTAGTAGACAATATTCTCCAAATCCACTCCCGTATCCGAAGCAAGACGTGCAAAAAATTGCTGATTGAAGATACTGGCCACCCCGCTAATTTCTTCCACTTCAGCTTCGGCTTGCGTATGATAATTGATAAAGTTCGCGGTAATTGCAATAGCTAGACGACACCGCAATTCCTTGCTGGGGAACTCTAAATGAACGAGGTGGTTAAACAAGGGAGTTGAAAAAGCAACCGGAAAGCAAACATGATTCGGCAAGGATAAACACGTCAAAACATAAATGTGTCAAACCGTAAGCACGTAGAAATTGAGTGAAACGGAGAATATGAGTAAGTAGGACAAAAGGGTTTGAACAAATGAGTAAGAACATTAGGAAATTCCAACGAACAGCTACTAAAACGGGAGGAGCAAAATAAGAAGGAAGATTCATGGGGATTGAAAATATATGAAGTACAGTGTGTAGATCAGCGTTGCTTGTCTGAAACGTCAGCAGCATAAACAAAATGAAGTCTACCTTATCCGTTTTCTTGCCGTAGAACATAGGACAATAAATAGACCTGATAGACAACAGTGTGAGAAAAGAAAAGTTATCAAAGTTAAATCCGCAGTCATTCACTTGAGTTCTGGAAGCTACAAAACGCCCGCGAATCGGCAACAGTACATCTGGTCAAGATCTATGGGTTAAAAGCATCAGCTAGTGCGTACGATTCAGTCAGCCGCCGCTGTAAGGTACATGTAGCCTGTTGTAATGCCCGAAAGAGGAGTTGAACAAAGGCATAGATGTTTGAATTAAAAAGTTGGTTACCACATCATTACCGGACGCACAGCTGAATTGATGATGCCGTCTCGTTTAGTGATAAAACGACTACAAAATCAAGTGAATAATCAAAACATTTAAACGCTAAGCCGAAAACACCATAGCTACAGATAACAGATAAACGGGTGATTACATCTGCTCAGTGGTGTGCACGTTCAACTAAGCAAATTTCTTAACCACTACAACAGGAAACGTAAACTCATCTCGCAAGCTTCAATCTGCAGACCAAAATCACAAGGTCAGATGCTTTGAATAATAAATAACTAAACAGGAGTAACAGTATAGATGCTGTCCTCGATTGAAATGAACAAACAATCTTGGTGCCATTTACACGATTACAGATACATTCGAGAGAGAACCGTTAATGTAGCTGAATTGATGTGCAAAAAACCTCGACTGAGGCATAAAACCATAAAACCGGAAAGTGGGTAAAAGTTGAGTCTAGTTCTTCCATTATGAATGTCAAGTGGAAAGTAGGTGATAGACGTGCTGTGAACAAAACGAACATCCGAGTACTCAGGTTCCGCTCGGCAGTATTCGAACAGAATCGCACGATGACTGAAAAATGATATGGGCAGTGCACTCTCTGGAGGGAAGCATGACAAACAGACGTCAAGTGTCAAATGGTGGATAAACAGACCGTTTACAGCACTCTTACTGATACTAGAGCTTATCGCGGTCAGAGACGTGGTGGTGTTATAGCAAAATGTGTTGGCACATACACACTGAGCACAATCGTAAACCCTAAGCTCAGGAATTTAGGCATTCTCTTTATCAGCTCATCAATGAGACAAGTGTTTATCATTCAAAGACATGAAGCCAGTGTGAAGTTTGATATGGAAAACGGTTTTCACTTTTGTCACCATAGAAATGGGCCGGGATAGCAGACAGTTTCAAAAGAGTCGATTATTTGGATATTAACAAGGTGAGTCCAATATACCATCCGACGTCAAGAAGATATAATAGGAGGAATTAATATTTTTTTAAAACTAGTGAAGACTGATCTCCAAACGAAAGTACACAGAATAAGGGTACGCGATGATGACAACAATCGACCATTCCACTCTATACAACCAAGTTATTATCAATGAGAGAACACTAAAAAAACAATGCTCATAAACCAACTACTGAGAAGGAATCATTGAGATCGGTTAGATGTTATGATAAAAGAAGTAAACGAACAAAAACGAAGCAGGAATGTCTATTGTAACACATTTTAACTGTAATCACATGCTACCAATATGCGACAAGTGACTTTCGCGATAAAGCGGATACTGAAACAGTGAGCAAAGAACACATGGAATGCTATCGCGCGGTATTTCAGAAATAATCGAGTTATCATAGCTTCCGAACCGTCAACCAAATCACTAAAAAGAACTAAAGACTGAACGATTATCGTGGGCTCAATCACATGCACGTTCGTAAACAGACAATGAGAAACGACAGAAGGATTAAGCAAATCCCATATTTCCGAACAAGTAGAACGCAAAGCAGTGAGAGAGAAAACCGTGTTCAAAAAAAAGCAAATATGTAGTGTCCGAAACAACTAAAACGTAGACGTTGGTAGATATGAATGGAGTACAAGTTTCACTGCATTCGTTTGCTAACGGGATAGGATTCGTGAAGTTAGACGATTCAGTCGTACTCACTATAGCCGTATCTGAGTCTACTCACTGCGGTACGGCAACCACTGTGAACGGAATGTTTGTGAATTCGTTAACTAAATTGACCACGAACAGTGTAAAACAGGAAATATTCAGTAAGCAAACACCAGAGATAAGTAAGTGAACAAAAAATCTACAACAATTTGAAAGAGTAAACAATTCGGCCAGATCTACAACACTGTATACAATGAACATTTTCCGGATTACGTAACACCTCCAAGAATTTGCACTACACGCAGGTCCATTGTAAACTGGTCCCGTTGGTGTCGCGCAGTTCACCAATTTTCTGATTATTCATCGTGCGAGATCCGAATGTAACTGAGTAAGCAAGGTGTTCACTCCAGGTCAAATTACACTGGTACAGAACAAGAAACACCAACCGGAGAGAACAGGCGTTTCCTCGGCAAATGTGCTTTCACTCACGCTGTGACCGAAAAAGAGATGACGAGTGGAGTTGTCCGTTATCAAACACAACAATGAACACACACTAGTTTACATGGTCGACCTGTCTCCGGACCCTATGTCAGCAGTGCAGTGCCAGTTTCTGTGCTGGCGTATATATATATATATATATATATATATATATATATATATATTCGAACATCGTTTTCAATTTCCCACTCACCCAGCGTTAAGGATTGCTAGTGGTTACCACGTACTAGTCGCCCCCTTCAACTCACGCCATACTAC
This sequence comes from Paragonimus heterotremus, assembly GCA_013368495.1. Lineage (NCBI taxonomy): Eukaryota > Metazoa > Platyhelminthes > Trematoda > Plagiorchiida > Troglotrematidae > Paragonimus > Paragonimus heterotremus. The sequence goes on along the minus strand of LUCH01001154.1, from coordinate 63,142 downwards.
TCACTGACGATGCTGTGCATTATACGACAACTTTGGTCGATCAGGTCGATATGAATACGGCAGGGAAAGGTACCTCATCGGAACCATCAGAATAAACATGCGCTTATGATTAATACTGCAATCTCATTGATAATGGCCTCGTTAGATTAGTAAGTACACTATCGAGTGGCTTTCATTTGTAATCTGTGATGTTTGTACAATGATGAACGATCACATGTCCAGGTGAACAATAAGAAAAGATCTGTTCTGTGCCAACTGGAGAACAAGAAATTAATGAGTGTTGTGTCGTGCAGTATTTGCCGTCGGTCAACAATGTAATTACACACAGTCTGAGGTATGGGTAGGCCGCCCACGTCCAACCGTGAGGAAAACCGTGACTGTTTGAAGTTAGGAACCCTTGATGAGTAGAACAACATTTTTATCAGTTTTCTTTAGACTTAGAACTAAAGTCTACACCGACAACAGAAGGATGACCATTGTTATGGAGTGTCGTTCAATGAGCTGCAGGTTCACGAGGCTCCAAAAACTGTTCAACCATGATATGCATCTTTCTGTCTTTAGTATATATTGACAGTGTTAGATACAAAAACAAAATATATCTGTTATCCTATAAGTGCCCACATTTGTAAGAGGTCACGCTGGAAAGGAATCGCTCATACACTCTAGTGACCACCTCATAGACGTTGGTTATAGATCGTTTCGGGAACAAACCTACTTCGAAATACGCCCGAAGCAAGACTTATCATTCGGATGCACCTCAGATTCGGCTTACTATGAATTGGTGACGAACCTTGAGATAGTTAAGTCAATGAATTAGGAAGAGTCCCTTTGAGTCATTTGAACAAAATATTCAGAAGCCACAAATTACGGTATGAATTCACTTTTGCCATTCTCACCAGTCAATCTTTGTTCACCGTGGGTTTGGCCGTGAGTATCACTCACGATCCAGTACTATTTGTACTTTTAACCGTTTTATTTAAGTCTGGCTGTTTTGTTTTCATGCCAATCACATGTCTTACAACTGACAAGAGTTTGCAAGTGAATCAGATTCGGACTCACAAGGCGGTCATACTGTCCTCCTAAATGGATGTGGTTTATTTCATCAATACAGAAAAATCGCACCGCAAAAACGTTTCCTGGAGGGAACTATTTCTTATTGTGGAGGAAACGTCGTACAGCAAAGTCAACTGCTAGAAACACCTTGCTTGTTGCATAGAATGATACAGTGCAAACATTCAAAAAAGGTATCATCTCAGGCACGAAGAAGAGTGCACTCAACCACTTCAAAACGATGGCTACACATCTGTTAGTAAAAGATGAGTGCGTTAGTTGTCTAACTCCGAGACAACACATACTTGTAAAACATCCGCAATCTTACGCTACAACGGAAAGAATTTCTTTGTGCATGACAGCCTACTGCCATAGAAACGCCCTGTAACCCAGGACTGCGAATTTCATATGATTCACAATCAATTAACCACGGAAGATGTGAGCAAACAAGTTTCATACCCGCCCGCACATAGAACGGATTCTACTATTACGGTTACGGGCGTATAACACGTACGTAGGGGCATTGATTTAATTCGTCAATGTTTCTCTGGATAGAAACTCTTCAAATGCAATGTACTGTTCAATTAGCAACAAAAGTCAGGTCCACGTCTATTTGTCCGACTGTTATTTATATACGCTGCCTACTTCATCGTGATCCGTCTGAAAGAGAAAGACGATAAAAAAGTGATTGGACGGAAGCGCGAATGACTGACAAGTACCGACGCGGGTACATATACAAGTGTGTGGAATGCATGGTTTGTAAGGCAATGGAAGCGCAAAAGCTAACCAGAGAGACCCGAATGGACAATCAATCAATCAAGAGGGTAAATTGGTTACAAGCATTGAGTTGGTCTACTGTTTTGTGGTCTGGTACGGATTTTCATGCAACGGATACCAAATGAAAGATCACGAACAAGCCAACACGACGAATAGTTGTGATGTGATATACGAAGATGGAAAAGAAAACATTAGATGGTTAGAAGGTGGAATACGTACAACGGTCTTTGTGGATCCTACTGTGAACTGATGTATTAACGTCCAAAACCGACTTACGACCATATGACGCCAAAACCGTGTGTTGATCAACTGAGTCAAATGCACCTCAGTGGTTGACAAACAGACCACTGTTGACCAGCAGAGCGAATGACACTGTTGCAAAAGTTGGCAAAACAGAAATGTAACCTACACATCTCCGGTTGGAGTGAAAATCCGTCACATCTCTCCAATTATTTGCGTCTCGATCTGTGGTGAGTCGACGATGGATGTCAGCGCCTTAGACACGAAAGGAACTAGTCCAATAACATAACTGTACCAAATTTAGTATGAATGAAGCCAAACAGTTTGGGCGTCGTGTTTAACATGTTATTGACAAATGGATTGAAAATAATACAAAGTTATGAACAAGTTGTAATCGAAATCGATTTCGACTGCAACTCCTGAGGAAAGCCACCAGAAGTGGTTGAAACGTAGAGTATTACAACTTGCTCATAACGTTGTGTTACTCTCAATTCATTTAACAAGAACTAGTCTAATGTTTTCTTGGCTCCAGCATGTAGCCAGGGAGACTTTCCTAACCATAGAACTGGGAAAAACTTACCCAGTTAGGAACAATATCCCCAACCGTCCAACTAAACCGGAATAAATGAGCAAAAGTCTCCACTTATGTCTCACTTCTTTCCACGAATAATGAGAGCATAAACTATTCCGATCGAGCGGCGTTGAAAAGTTACAACATTGTGACGTTATCGCGAACCACAGTTTGGACAGGAGTTTCTATGCTGATCGAACAGGCCGAAACCTCGAGGGTACGTGGAGGTAATGAAATGTAAGTATGAAGTCAGTCGAACGGATACTCAAAGCGCTCCGTACAACCAGTTAGCCTTCTTCGATTATCAAGACTATACACACTATCAATCCCTCTAATAGTTTTATTGATAGATACCTTCCTAGGATCCGTATAATGGATAAACTGAAACAAATAAATAGTACTTTCTGATGTTGGCATGTTACGTTTAGCATACTTTCTGACATCCCAACTCCACTCGGTAGGTCAAATGGAATCGTTCACCAAGAATCCAAAAGCCTCGAGGACTTGCTTGATACCTGAAATTTTGCCACACTCACGGGCAATCACATCACAGGCAGCAACACTGCTTCCTGCAGTGCCTGTGAAATTTAGGCCCAAAAGAAATTGTGATATACAGGAGTCGAAAGGCCTAGTCGATGTTCTAAGTTTTCTGAGAGGCCGACCCCACCACAAGTCAAACCAACCTCACATTCGTCAGATATAACGAGTTGTGAAAACCGTGAGCTATCCATTGAACCGAACAATTAAACGACATCCAACAAGAACAGGGTCCAGGTTCAGCCATGTGTTCTAATAAGATCAGCAATCTTGAGGAGGGTCAAGATATCCATAACAAACAGCCGCACAACGTATCTGTCTCAGAGCCTGATCAGGGAAAGGATGGCAGTTCGTCTTGCACAGATGCTCTATGTGTGTGAAATGAGCAAAAGTAAATTGTGGTCGACACATATCAGCTACAGCAGTTTTTTAAGAGATTTTATGTTAGAACAAATTAGTCACTCAAGTGCGATTAAACATTTCTCAACCAGCCCAAATTCGTGTTCACGATTCAGCTAATATACATAACAATATCTGAAATATGCGTCTATTGCAGTCAAACGGCTAATTGACTGTAAAAGGCATCCTTAATATTTTCGGAATCGACGTCTGTACGAATACGAAAAGTAATCGAGGAATTAGTCGGTTAAGTTCTGATCTGAGCCGGTCGAACGGAAGATAGTTGACTACTCAAGAGACTACAACATTAGTGCGACCTCAGTTATCATGCTTATAGCTATACTCATAACGGCTGGATCGGTGGCCATGGCTATGGCGTCACGTGACAGTTGATGGAAAGTGATGATATCCGTATTATCCATAAGTCACTACGTTGAACGTCAGTTCCTAAGAGTGAGATCAATTGGAGCTGGAAAATTAGAACTAGCACCCCAAAGTCTGCGATCTAGTTAAGAAGCTTTGAATGTCAATGGTTTACAAGGTAGGTGGCAGAGAACAATATAGATTAGCCTACATACTCCGGGGCGTGTAGCAGACAGAGCAATCTGTTATATGTTGAAATGAATATGCACCGATCTACCGAGTCGAACGCATGTAAACAATTAAGGGCTACAACTACTGGCTGGCGTTACGCGTGACACTGCTCTGGGATTGGAAAAAGAACGAAGACATCAACAATAGGCTCAGGTCCACGAAAAAAACCTGCCCATTCAACCCTAGTGTCTGCGACCCAAGCCACAGTGAGTTCACCAAGAAGACTTGAGTCCCCCGTCAAGAACCACCGTGCTACATTCTATAGTACCTACTACATAAGTGGCGTGTGGGATTTGGGTCCAGCAGTTTATGGCAGCTTTGATGTTAGAACTGCGAAGCTTGCGTTCCGAGCTAGTTTTATACCAATGCTATGCCCACAGCGTACCCTGTTTCTGAACAGTCAGCGGCTATCCAGCAAAAGTAAGAACAAAACGGAAACATATCAACGCACGATCTGAATCCAATTATGTGCTCCAACAAGAATAGCGGTCCTGAACGGAGCCACGCGGTCGATCAGGGAACAGGTCTGATTCGGAGAAGGAACGCACTAAATACAACAATAGCGCACATAAAGTTAAAACGGGCTAAATGGGATTTATAATGGATGTACGGTTACAACAGTCGTCCACCATTACCCTAGTCAGCTTAACAAGACTTGGCCTCACTAAGGCGGCCAAAATGGGCGCTCATGTATCCGGCCAGAGCGACCACGATGACCAGACTTGAGTAAAAAACTACCTTGATATTGGCATCACTGCATTTAAGGGGGTCACAAGCAGAAACATTTGGTGTCTAGATCTGACCTTAATTGAACCTGCTAAGTGGACGACATAGAGTCTGTAGTTAACGGGAATCCCATCCACAAATACGGGTGTGGCCGTTGCGTTCTCTTCCAACCTGATCAGAGAGAGAGCGGTCGACCAAAGCGTGCAATCGGTACCGAGTAAACCAATTCCGTGTCGTCAGTTTAATACATTGACAATCATCCTGGATTTTAGCCTTTGAAATGCAAGAGACATCAACATTCAACGAATCTAATGTTCGTAAGAGAGCAAACCTGTCGGACTCAGAGTCCGAATGTCGAAAGTGTTCCAGGACTAAGCAAATAACGAGGTAGACTGCAGGCTAGATGGTAGGAGATGGAACTTACCGAGACGGTGTTGCCACGATTGTCTGTGTGATGTGGGATCAGTGAGGTAATAATCAGAAAATGGGGTAGATAGCGGTTTGGCAACTAAACTGGAGAAGACGATGAGGAAAGCGTCAGCTATAGCCGGTTTTCATCTATCTAGCCTGCTGCATGCAATAGATAGTGTGACCCAGTTCATACTGCCAGACGAGCGTGCAGCACAGAATTAGTGGTAATCCTAGTACTGATGGTTATATATGAGCTGAAATGCAGTCAGGAGACCTAGATCTACACAAAATAACGATTAGAGTTCACAACAAAAACCGTTGGCTCAAAAACGTGTATCATAAAGCAACGGATGGATCACAGTGTACTAGGATTGGTACCTTTTTTCAGAAAAAGGGGTCAGTCCTCTTCCAGTCCCAACCTAAAGGACCAGGTGACTGTAGATTGTCCGACCTCTATCCAATGGGCTACCAGGCCTGAATGACTGTTGGTGCGACGAGGTCTCGTCAAGGCCTCTTTACAGTAACCGCCAACAACAAATCAACATGTGCTAAGATGTTGCTAGAAAGGAATGGGTAGAATGTGCCGTAGAAGCAACAGATCTGTTGATAAACGCACACCATCAACAACAAATCAAAACAGCAAACCCAAATTTGTCCGTATCGTATTAGGAAACTGCAAATCATGATCCACATCATCACTGATAAAAAAAATACCGTTGGTTTACCGGCATGAGATTGCGCAGTAGAAAACATATATACAGTAAGTCTCTCATACCAAAAGTGAGAGGAAAGAAAGAGTCTATACTCGAATGGTCACGACCGAGATGTACGTACTACACACACAAACAACATATGATCACAGACAGACGACTGGATATCAAATGAGAGCAAGACAATATTTACGGGACTGTTTACGGCCTACGAGCAGTTGTTCTGGGAATTATACCTACTTCACAGTCAGCTCAGAAGAGGAAAAAGTAACATTCATACCACCGAGACCCTCGATCTGCATGACGAACAAAATCTACACTGAATCCGTCCACTTCTGTTTGCCATGTCTGGTTACTCACCCTGTATATCACGTACAAATGAGCTAATTGATTGGCAAGAAAAGAAATAAAAGCCCGACATTCTTAATAATTGGCCCAAGTAAATGAAGCAACATACTATCATGGCTCGGGCATTTCAGACAGCTTAAAAGCCGCTCACTAACCTCCTTGTGGATTGTCAGTTAATCATTTCCGATGCCAATGTTGAACACAGGCAACACAGACCGCTGTTAGCTTTCTAACTGCTAACGGATTGTTACTTGTCGGGAACAGAATATCCACGGTTCAATGACCGTCACAGAAGTTTAAGCCTAAGACCAACAGTTCATATCTGAATATGGCCGCTGTTCAATACTGAATTAGATACAGCCGGTGTCGTTACTATTAATAGTGCAGAATGAAGAAGATTGATGCATCCATGTCATATAGTTCGAAAGTCTGAGTAATAACCAACTACGTCATCATTATAGTTTTTGATTGCTCGGTGGTTACGATGTCAATCACCAATCACGTGTCTGAAAGACTGGACATCAACTATCGCGAATATCTCTGGTTGGACTTGAGCAGCTGACACGTGACCCAGCACGTGGTCCAGTAACAAACGCTTTATGGTTCAAGAACTTAATCCTCATCGTCCCAGTCTGTAACTGGTGTGACTGCGTTTGTTTATATGACTGATTCGTAACGCGGTGGGTAATCTAGACATGACAGTGACAACAAATTGTACGGATGCACCAGGCCAATAGGCCATGGTGAAGAGCATGAAGGCAGTTGAAAAGCAACTAAGGGAATTTAACAATCTCGGTAGGTTAGAGATCGGTAGGACCCAACGGAAAGAAGGAAAATGATTTTAATAACAAGAGTTAACAGAAGAGTACGAGCGATCAGAACGTGATGTTAACAACTTATGACACTTGTATCCCCGTTGTCAAACTCATCATCATCATCATCATAACAGCCATGAGCCTGACCAAAAAGGTACTGTGGCTCGATTCTAAACGGATGACAAGCACCTTAGTGTAAACCGATAGAAACGGTGTGCCTATTATGTGTGATGAGGTGCTATGAGCATCCCAAAACGGTTTCATCTACAATACGGCTTTAAAAACACTAATATCGGCTACCATGCTACTGGCTAGTAAAAAAAGCGCTAACTTAATCTTCCAGATCAAAATGTTGCGATTAAACCGTTTGTTCCCTACGGCATAAGTTGGCAGTTAATACAGAGGAATAATTACTGTCTAAACAGGAACAAAGTTACAAGGTGCACACGCTTCTATCAAAAAACCAACTGCGAATGAAAAGACAATTGCCGGGAAAGAAAGCTAATGGCTTGAAGCCTATGGTACACGCCGTCATTCTTTGGTCTTATGGTGCAGTATCCACACAAAAGATGACATTCAAAACGCCCAACCGTAATATGTGTACGCGGGTGTACAAATGTGTGTAGCGCTCAGTGGCATAAAATTCTGTTGTCAAGTAGCAATAAATGCTTGACAGTCCTACATGGAAAAAATAGAGAAATCGCCACGCGCCTATTTTCGCTCATCTTATATTCCGTAGAAGTCGCCTTACCAAGACAACTACGTTTCCCATCCGCGCCGATCAGAACATCGATTTCGTAGTTTTTTAGCACAGCTATTTCCGGTGTCAGCTGCATTCGCCAACCGACGGTTAACGGGACGTCGCTGCTGACCGAGTTGGCCTTGTTGGACATTTTGCCATGCACACTGGTTTCAGCCGGTTTTCGCTTGGACAAAGTTACGTGATGAGTCCCATTTGGCGGATGGATTCCATTGACACACTGACCATTGGCAACAGTCAACGGGGAACCGACTGTATCCAAATCGGTTTGCTCAATGAAGACGCGATTGGTACTTGTAGTGGTACTGGATACAACAGATGGATCTGATGGAAAATAGACGAAACAGGTACAGATTCAATCACCAGATGCATAAAACGCGCGGTAGAAAGGACCACACCACAAAAACTAAAAACTCAAGCTAAACGAACTGCACTATGTAATTAGCTAAGCTGTTGAACGCTACAAGATACAATTAAAAGTTCGCATACATTTACTTTCACTATCGATCATAGAACTACCAATTATCAATCGCCAAAAAAATTAACAATTTAAATTCGTGGCGAAAAGGGTCACATAGCAACATAGTTTCATAGTACTACGATATATAGAAGTGGCTAGCAGCGCACAATAATTTCGGTTGCATTGAATTTCGAGGATTTTGATTATTTCAAACTGAACGTCACCCACATTCGATTATAGTCAGATAAACCCACTTATGAAGTGAGTCGACCAAAAGTCTTATCTGAATGCAAAGACTGTGATCGAATGTAGGTGGTGTTCAATTTGAAATCTCTTTTGTGTCAGGAGAACTCGGGACCGATAAATCAACGCTAGAGATGTACCAACTACATAGCATAGACGTTTGCGTTAATATGAGATGATAAATATGACACAGAGCCCTTTGCCGTTGCGGAGAAGAGTTCTACAGACAAGCTGCCGCCAAGCACGCGATATTCGAGAAAATAAAAATCACCAGGAAGAACTGACAATAGTTTGGGTGTAGATTAACACTAGCTGTTACGTTATGTACAATAACGTTAACAATCAGACGGTTAGGTGGCCACAAAGTTCTCAACCTAGCAGGCAGTTCCAATATACTTCAATATGCTTGAATCAACAGATAAATTTGTCTTGATAAAAAGTTCTGGCAACTTAGTTGTTTGATCGCCCCACAGTCGTTTCCAACTGTTAGTGATCTCAATGAACATGATATGTTGAAAATGAGCGCCCAACTGTAGCTCGGAAGACAAGGTCAAACCATCACAGACTGTTATTATTGTTTGGCAAATTGTGGTCACCAAAAATATGTTAACTGGCGACATCATGGTCGCGGAGTTGAGTGGAGCGGGAGCATCCGTATCAGCTAACGTCCCACCGGGAAGTCATTTCATAGTGACCATTGGCATCCTAAAGACCATTTAGAATGCCGCAAATGACTAAGTTAAACAAAAGGAGGGTAAGATATTACCGTTTACCAGTAACAATGAAAAGGTGACTCAGAAATAATTTAATCCAGACACCGCGGGAAAGTAACGTTTAGTGCAATGTAATAGTGTGCAAGCACCGAAATATCATACGGCCTGCGTTTCACCCGTATGCCGTGATAATATAACCATTATGTAAGTAGTAAATCCTCAGAGGTTAGAACGAATCTATTACACTGTAGCAACTACCGTTTGGGTAACTGTTAGAGCCAGGGTAAACCTGACCCGAAGAACACGATTCTGCTGTCAGAAATCAGATATCACAAGCCATTACTGAGATACGCATCGGCGTGGGATTCAAGTATTTCTTAGCGCGCTCATGCCATCGCAAGGTTAATGATTTTCTATAAATGCAGACCAGGTTCTCACGTAAATTCACAGGGTTTGGTGGCTAAATACATTGCTTATCCGGAGTTTGCTCTGTCCGTGTTCTCATTGGTTCTTGTCGTTCGCAGTGTTAGGGCCAATCGGAAGGGGCCTCTATTCGAGTTATTCGTTCACCATCGTTCGTAGCAGTTATTCGCGTTCGTATTCAGTAGGATTCAGTTATAACAGTAACATTAGTGAATCAGGAATGAGCCTACAAACATTTTAATGCAGATTAATCCAACTGTTTGTGTGGTAGTACATTACACTTGTGAAATGAGGTGCGTATTTTATACCGAATCCACTGAGATTTAGTTGGCGCATTTTGAAGGTGAACATGTTCCACTGAGTTCAGTTCCAATAAAATCAGGTTCTGTGTGTACCCGTGCACTTTCAAGTGCTTTTATGAAGAGTTCAGTCCAGCTTCAGAACTCATTAATTAGGGTCGGTCTTGTATCATACTGATTGCGACGCCAATGAGATGAGGTAATCATTCGCGAATACCATTGGCAGCGACGAACCCGCATTAATAAAAACTATGTTCCGCAATTTGAGGAATGAAAACAAGTTGTCGCTATCTGCTTCGTGAAATGGAGAGAGTACAGTGGCCGAAGCAAGTCAAAAAAGAGCGAACATGTCACGTAGTTTGCATGTATTATTCTACTTGAACGAACGAAAACATGAAGATATGATTACTGCGTCCGTTGAGTGAGCAACAACTCGGTCAGCTTGATCTTTATTATGGCGCATCACGTAATTCTGAAATCAGGGGTCTTTGGAGGCATTAATCGAGTAGGATGAACCTCTTCATGAATGATCGTCATGTCTTGAATATCTCAGGAATCCACCTGATAGCCAGTCTATCCGTTAAACAAGGCTATGATGAATTCCTGAGGGGTCATCAAAATATGCTATGAAAAACTATCATATTCAGGCGACGCATTGCACATACATGTCAACAAACGTGCCAAGTTTCAGACACAAGCTAATGGAATTTGAAAGTAAGATACTGAACCCGGAAAGTATCACACACAACATAGGGGCGGATAAACAAAGAACGAAACTGACAGCCAACCAGTTTATAGTTTGTGATGCACCTGAATTGCACTTACCATTAAGTGACACACACAAGTCAGGTTAGTCTGATATAGACAGGATATTCCAGGGCCGTCAGGATCGAAACCAATAACGCTAACGTAAATAAACATAACGGATTTATCGTGAGAGCCATCCGACTGTAATAAACTCCACCGATAAAACAGACCCGTTGGCAATACACAATATGAAATCGACAACACATGGTCGAATAGGACTGTAGTGTATTGTCTGAGTGGCACTAGGCGTTGGTCGAGTAAACCAAATTAGGATTAAACAGACCACATTTAGAATATTTCAACTACAGTATTATGGATTGCTTTTTCGCCGAATAGAGGTGTAGTCGCCCATCAGGATGATAAACTAAATTCCGGGTAGCAGGTGAGTAGGTTATTAACAACGATGAGCAAACTGATAGTCCCAAAGATTGCAAGGTTAAGCTGCTATCATGGATGTACCTCAAGGTGGAACCTTAGATTGCCTGCTGTTGCTGGTGCTGTTGGACTACCTATGTTTTATCTTCGATATCCGTCTTAACACTCTTGTTGAACCGTCGTTACATATACTTCGAGTCGTTGAATGTCCACTTCCCCCAAAAAAACGAAAATTTATGTCAACTAGATGCACAAAGCACTTAATCAAACAATCACTTTTTCCGCATACAAAAACAGCTTATACTCATGTGAACATAACAACTTGAAAACGACTTTACATTGAAGCAAAAAGCGATTGATCAGGAACCACCCTTAAACTAACGGGACGGAAACCATCAGGAGTTGTCGGCAATTCTACCGATTACGCTTTTATTATATATATATATATATATGACTCTCGCTGCAAGCAACTAATTTAACACTTAGTGGTTAAATAAGGTGACACACACTTCGATTTTTCTGAAAGTGCTACTGTTAATAAACTATGAGCAGAAAGTAGCTGCTCGGTACTATGGACGAAGCGTGAGCAAGGATTGAGCAAATTTGCGAATAAATCACATTCATAGGATTGATCGACGAAAATGGTCTCCTTCACTGTTATTCTTTGGTTCGTCAAGACTTTCTAGATAGATCTCAAACGAAATATATGGCAAGTAAACCAGTGACATGTCAAAATACGACAGTGGAGAACATGGCCGTTTTTATCGGCCTCCCCTGTACACGTAATATGCTCACATAGCTGTTCATTCGCCATCTACATGATGCGCATAGTCGAATATTCTCAGCAGAACGCCTCTATCACAGTTTACTGTCGGTCTACCTGTGTCTGGATGACAAATTCCTTGCCCACGATGACAGTTTGGATATATTCATCTTAGGCTGAAGAAGAAAAAGACAGTAAATAGCGAGTGAAGCCGTTCACAAACAAGGACAGATGTTGAATGTGCATCTGCACAGTCACGATCCACTATCCGGATCTTCTAAAAGGATTACTAGCATGGTTTCATTGGGCCTTGTGTACAACCAATAACAGTATTCATTCCAACAAAGCTAAATGCACACATTGGGCCAGTAAGACTACTACCACGTCAACTGCTGGTGAAGATGAAAATGAGGCGTTATTTACTTGATACTGGCTAGGTTGTTAAAGTAGTTGCACGTGTCTCACGGAATTCCACAACAAATCAACAAAATGAGCTTCAACAAAGTGTGTACAAGACAAGAGACTAACTGAAGTGGAACTCTACTAACCAGATCATAATCAAGAGGAAGGGTGCTGTTATAAAACAGTGAACGACAACTGACTACTTACCTGAGGTAGGCTCAACCAGATCTTGGTAAGTTACACCCGGAAACACTTGAACGCCAAATAACAAGGCAGTTTTCAGCAAAATACATTGCATAGTTCGAATACCTGAAAGTAAAACAATAGAGAATATACGAAGCAGTACAAATCAAGTGTGTATTAGAAACATTCACAAAGGAAATGACACAACATGCTCAACTGAATGCATACGTACACATAAGGGATAAGAATAAACCTAGTCTAAAGATCAACTATTCGGAAACGATTCCAGATGGTCGTGATCAATAGACTAAAAATAGGTCCACGTACTTTCCAGTCACCGTCAGTTCCCCGTTAACACACACGTACACACCTGCACAGGATCAGCCGAACTAAACCTTGCCATTCGAACGTTCAATAATTTCGGACGAGTTTAACAAAGTTGTCGATAGGTACGGACATATGTCTGTTAAAAATAGTAAGTCACACACAAAAAACAGAGAGGAGCCAGCTGGACGATATGCATTGTTTACACACTGATAGTCAAGCATAAGACAATCGGACATAGTTAGACAGAAGTAAACGGAACAAACAGACCGTGAGCACTGAGCATTCAAGGGTTTCCTTCCGATTAAAGCAATCCATAAATTTTTGAATATCGCGGAGTCATACTGATCAGTTGTCAGCAACCAGACCTATGTGACAGTTAATCAGTCTACGACGTATTTGTAGGTGTGCGCATCATTCAGGCTTCAGACAGATTTGTATGCTTCTAATTTCGTTCATTTCTAACGATCTAAACAAACGTAAGTCAGTTTTTTTTTGGAATTACTCACCGCGGATAGACGCACAGAACCTTTCAACAAACTCGGTCACATGTCGAATAGACACTGTAAGGAGATGTAAATCTGAAGAGTTGGGTCTAGGAAAGCAGAGGCGCAAAACTAGATAATCAGTGCCATCTATACTGACATCGCTGGTTAGTGGAGTGGCTTTACTTTCAGTTGCAGACAAAAAAGAGTGCTCAATTCATCAATATTCACCATGGCAAACAACAGCTGTATGTAAGTACACCTAGGCCATATGACAATGGTAGGAAGAAATTCTTATTGTTGAAGGTGAATTACTAGAAGAGGGGACTGAAGGAGCCCAAGAGCGAAATTAGAAAAAAACAGTGAAGGACGGGTTAACAAAAGCGTCCTCTCGTCTATACACAATAGGCGAGGCTACCCCTTTTATGCTGCGAAACGATCGACGAAGTATGGAAGTGCTGGTGTTGTGAATATTCGCGGCTGTGTGCCGGTACCGCAAGGCAGTCATGAGTGGCAGTGTACTGGAACCGGTGCTGTTTCCTGAGAAGACACCAACCTTCTTCCAACCCCAACTTGGAGGACTAGAAGACTGTGGTTCGTCAGACGTTCACCCATTGGCCTGTTTGGTGTCAATGACTCTGTCGGTATGATTACCACGTAATATAGTTCATTCCAATAGGTCATCCAGATGCCCAAGCAGTCACACTGAGTCAACATGCATTCTCGTTGTGACGATGTGTACTTGGGAAGTTGCATCGGCGGTAGCGGAGATGAATGGAATGAAGTGGAAGCGCGTATCTCCGAAGCTAGGATGGGATTCACTAATCTAGGATACCTTCCATAACAGAGAGACATATGTCTGAGGCCTAAAGGTCACGTATATAAGGCCACTGTGCTGCTGCGCTGTTTCATGGTTGTAAAACTTGGCTATTCAGGATAGAAGACGTGAACCGTCTTCGGGTACTTGATCATCGATGTCTGAGTTCAATCGTTCGCATCGAGTGGCACCAATGAGTAAGCATTGATGAGGGATCGGGTATTTGGTAGTTACTGTCAAGCGAGTTCCTTCGTTCAATCCCGATACTTGCACTGACTTAGATGGCTAGGCCATGTACTAAGGATATCAGCTAGCTATCCGCCACACAGAACTTTCTGCCGATTGTGCGGTCGATTGACGTAAGATGCGAGGTAGACAGATGGTGGCCGGACGTAGAAAATTGAAATCGTTCACGAAGGGGCTGTAGATCGAGTTCGTCTCCGGGCTGGGGACCTGGTGATTCACAGAATCAGTGGCTAGGGACGTTAAGTGAGATAGTGGTTAATCAGGCTCAGTGGCGTGAATCTTGTCGCTGTTTGTCCGAGTTGTCTGTGAAATGAGTGTACTCAATGATGTGGGGCAGTAAAAGCCTTAAGGAAGCTGTCCTGATGATGACAGCTTATTTTCATTTATAGCCGGGCTGTTTGTTTGAGAGGTGCAAACACCTTGATGGTGAGAGTTTGAATATGGATGCGATTGTTTTTAGTAGTTAGGTCACTCCCTCTCCCTTTCTTTTTTTTGGCCAGGGCTTGTTTGTTTCCTCACGGTTGTATGGTAGTTGAGAACCAGTGCGAACCACTGATGTATTGTTATCTTTGATGATGATATTGATGAGAATCACAAGTAAGAGAGAAGGGTAGGAATCCAATTTCTAACAAAACTTCTATATCTAAAATAAAAAGATCAGCAACAGGATGATTACCCCTTACAAACAAAAAACCAGATAGCACTTGAGAGTACAGCTACATTGTATGACCCGCAGCCTCCATCGCCCCACTTCGTTGGTTGCACCTACTTTGCAAACGATTCAGTTTAGCGACCGCAACATAAATCACTAGACCTGACTAGTTTACGTATCTTCTAACGTCTATAACACCAAACTCAGTGAGACACGACAGTCTCATTCAGAAAGATGAACTCGACCTACAATGGGTAATCTATCAACAACTGACAAGTCATTAGTTGTACATCTCACATCTTAAGACAGTCAGTTAACACACTGGCAACAAGCTGGGCGTTGCCAGTTTTCTTTACAGGCCTCTAAAACCGAAATGACACTTTAGAAAAACGTTGTCCCAGGCCAAAATTGTCGCAGCAAAACATTCTGACGAAAACAAAACGTTATAATTCTAGAAACTCATAGGAGACCCTGATCATAATAATTCCAAATATAAACAATAGAAAAAGAGAGAACGTGGCAATACACTACGAAGTATTACTGTTTGCCGAAAAATAACTTATCGCACGACCGACAATCTAATCAAGCCGGACAAACAAAGTGCGACCTGACTTACTGATGTGATCAATAGAACCAGCACAGAATTTGCCGAAAAACGTTTTCGCACCCAACGCTCGTAGATCCTCAATAAGATACGGCCAAAGGTGAAGAACATTGTTTCTGATACAATTTTAAAAAAGTCAGAGAAAATAGCGCTTGCTTAAAAACAGTGTAACACGAGAAGAGATGTATGTGCGATAGGAATCAGTGAGCAACACATGTGATCCAAACAAATCGTGTCGTGGAGTCGAAATTCATACTTTGAGCAAAAATGCACACGAAATGGTCAAATGATTCGAACTTCATTCAGTGTAAGCAACCCGTATATTTGCTCCTGCTAATCATTTACTATTGATGTTAAAAACGCTGACTTAAACTCAGTAATGCCACATCCAGAGACGGGCATGACGTAGTACTCACAGATGGCTTTGAGGAGACAACGTGACTGATGTGTTTACTCGGTTCTCACGTGCCGTGTTTGTCAGTCTGTCATGAAAAACAACTTCACACTGCGCTAACAAAACTCACAGCAGTGGCCCAGCAAAAAAATACTAACTGTGTCGAAAGCAATCATTTCAAATCATTCAGTCTGCTATGGCAAATGGAGGCAAGTACCGTATGCACCTTTTTCGAACAGAAACATCAATAGAAATCGAGTGGACTTCAACATCATAGGCTGAAATCGGTTAGCCTTTTGTGGGTCACCTGCAAATCCAGTGATCACAATCCAATACTCTAGCGGATGAGTGTTTGGATTAAAAATGTTGACACTCATCCACACGTGGTGGGTTCGATTCTCTGATGTGCCTGGTGCTGATGAAACCCTAGTAGATCGGAACGGCTGTACATCACTTTGCCAGTGGACACCAGGACCAAACGCTTACAAAACGAGGCACATTCTCGAAATACTAAGTGCCACATGTCCGCGGCAGTCAAGGACTGGTAAATTAGTAGGAACACAAAGAAGAGTGTCAGTGGAGAAAAATAAACAATAGAATGACGTGAATCATTGGAGCAATTTTTCAACCGTGCCATTCATCAGAAACAACATAGTGCACGATTTACGTTCCCACAGCAATCAGTACCACTAAGGTGCACAAGGCATGATGGATACGTGCGAAAACTGAACAAAACCGGATTTTCACCGTCCAAAAATAGCAACCCTTGCTTCGAAATCTCGTTTCGCTCACGCATCTCCTTTTGACTGTAAACGTCCTCAAATTGGGACAAGAACAGTGTGAACCCGAGCGAACCAACTTGTGGGCATCAAACGTCAGACCAAAGAAGGAAACAGAGAGTTAACAAATGAGTGTGAGTGAAACAGACGGACAGGCCGGTGGGCATGAAACGAATCAGTTTAGGAAGCGTATCGAACACAACTGAACTGAAAACTATACGAAATGCAAAAAACAAAGGTGTGGGGAATAACAAACCCGGATGCCAGTTTGTAACGCGATCGGTGAGAATAACGGAGTAACTGGTGAACGAACGACGGGCAAGTACGCACAACCTCTACCAAATGCCGCACGTTGGAAAACGTGCTCCTAAGACTACAAATTGCGTAGGTCTGTCCGTTTGCACGTGACCACGCACTCAAACAAGACAGGTATGCATACCATCAAAAGACGAATCGAGAATGCGACCTCAGTTCAAAAATGAAAGTCACTTGGTAATGCTCCGCAGTGAAACATAGAACACGCAACGTAACAAACAGAATGGTAGATGGGGTAAAACCTCGGGCGTCCTTGAACACGGACCGTAGAACCGATAGAATTAGTGTGAAGGCACAGAAAACAAACTGGGGCTATCACATTCAAAAGTCAGCACCGAATTTGATGAACAGTCAGAAAAGTTTCATACTGCTATGTTGGGTGACCCGAACACGTGCCACTAGCCTCAACTGACAGCAGAACCAGCAGAGGTGGTCATTAAAATGATTGCGTTTCCCCCCGGCTAAAATCGTCATCGCCACGTATGTTAAACGTAAAGCTAAGAGAAATCAAGAGGGTTTCCACGCCACTGAATGAGCCATTGATACAAAGCGATGGAGTGCGCTGTGATACAATATGCAAAGTCGATCTGATCCGTTGTTTCGAGTAACAATGTGAAAACTAAGACAGCATATGAGCAAGACGTACGGTTTGTTGTGCTTTTTGAGATAACCTGACTAAGCGACATCTCTCCGAGCTGCACGGAAAACCGAAGCAGCTGATCAGTAACACGTAGGACGTACAAGTGTTCAAAATCTTCAACATGTTTTGAAGTGAAGCTAAACGAACCTGTTTGACGAATAAGCAATCAAAGCTACTCAATGATGACGCCGATAAATTTTGACAAATTCACGATCGACAACGGATATTAATAAGTATACACAACTGCTCATCGACGGTACTGTGACTGTCCGCCACCCACCAACAGACAGTTTCATTTGTTTAGTTCATCGACCGGTTCCTTTTAGTATCTGTATGCTGAACAGATCGGATAACTAGTACTTTGGCATTCCAATAATCAATTTCTGGCCTTTGTACAAGATGTCTCCTTCCGTGTGATACACCAGGTCGCAAGTGAGTTGGACAGCGTCGAGCTGCCCAAACTGACAAGAGCGGTCGCAACAATCGACCTCTAATCCTCGACCGTTTGGTATATGATGGAACGTCGTTCTCTTTGAAATAGCGGGAGCTCATGAGTGAATGTGTGTTCATTCAATGAGATACCCGAAGAGGACGTTCGTTTAGAGCAGCAACTGAAAATTTCATCACACGATTCTAAAATCAAGGACTATCTTGTTGCTTCAGAAACAACAGCACAATGACCAAGTGTACCTATACAGTCTACAGGTTGGGTCGAGATTGCCAAAGTGCCAATACCATAAATGTTATCTAAATATTTGCGGACCTTTTTCATAGATCAGAAATAGTAGTAGATCGATCACATTGTTATAGGCAGTTTAAGGAGATGCCTCAGGAAGGACGGCCGTTTGCAAGTGGAGCATCGGCCTGAAGAATTAACAAGCCCCCGTGGTTAACAAGTTTCTCCACTTGGGGCAGGCGAAAATCGCCAAGCTGTTGTAACTTCATCGAGAACAAGCACCGATGATTTCAACCCCAACCCATAGGTACTTCAATCCATAGAAAAGAATAGGGCATTCACAGTGGAACTCTAGAGCACACAAAAAGGCCATCAATCTAGAATAAGCGCTCCTCGGTTTTCGGAAAGTATCAAATAGTATGTACCTGTGAACTATCTAAGACTTCAAAAAGGTTGCAAATTTTGGTAACCAGCATTGCTCTTCAGCCAGTGTCTGCAACCTGTAGGACTCTAAGTTGTACAGGTTGCCTAAATCAAAACAACCACTACAACATAGTCACAAAACTGTCATTAGTGTTTATCAAAATAACGACGATTCATTAGACAACAAAACTGGTACAACATAAGGACAGGTGAATGACCTCCCCCCAGAAAAAAAACTACTCGGAAGGAAGACAGTATGAAGAATGGCAGTTAATGGCCAACAGATATGTTGCTCAATTAGTCGCTTTTTTATTTTAAAAAGTTGGCTGTCGATGCTATTCGCAAATCCGATCAGCTGACTGACCTCCATCTTGGTGGTAGAACCCACTACTTGGATTGGTTTGCTCGTTAACATGATACACAGTAAAACGTATATCAGACAGTTTAGAGACTGATGCAAAGCGGTGTGGCATGAATAATTCACCATAGTGCAAAGTAACATTTCAGGACAGACGTGTGGCTAAGCTCAACTCATAATCACATATGAATCGCTTGTGATTCATGATGGTCACATCTGGATGGAAAGTGGTACAACTTTTAATACAGACATAACAGAAACCTTGAGAATCAAAATAGTAATCTCTAGTTATAAACAATTGTGAAGACAGCGAAACAATCTGTCCTTGACAGCCGAAATTACAAGATCGCCATATGAGCAATGCTTCTAAACAGTAGTGAGATTCGATCCTGAAGAACTGAATGGATTCGTCTGTCTTAGAGAAATGTTACGTGACAACACCAAATACGAGCTGCATGAAGTTACTGTTCAAGCTATTGAAATCTAAAAATAGAAGAGATTGTTCAAACATAGGCGAAAAACGAGAGCATTCGCTGGATTAGTCACGTTGTCAAAGTAAAACGTGAGGGACAGTGAACGTTACAGATTGGTGATTCATATTTTAATTGTTTAATTCCTATTGTAATGCTATGCTGACAAGTCAATCACCGTTACTAACGGTAGCAAGGCATCAGTAATTGGCCCTAATGAACACTAACCAAAGGACAAAGAAAGGCAAGCAAAAACCCACGTTCAAAGACAAAAAAACGGAAAGCATGGGACTTGATACATTAAAAGCCGGTTTACATTTTCCAACCAAAATACCTGCTTACAACGCGGTCAAGTTTCACTTAGACATCATGTAGATTTCCATCCGAATCGAGCCGATCGGTCGATGTCCTCTGTCACTGAATACCTTATCAGTCTCAGTCTGCTGTAATGATCAGTAATCGTGTTCCATTTATCGCACGTCTCCTTTTAAGTACTAGAGATTATTTGGGCACTCATCTTTTCCAGGCAAACCGTGTTTAATCGATGCTTAAGAAAAACAGAGATTGAATCCGTACATAAGCAATACGGCTAAAAAAAAAAGCTTCATGTCAAACTCAGCTGAAAGAGACTAAATCAATTCCTCTGAAAGCGTCCACAGCAAACAATCATAGTAAGTAAGAAAAATCTTTGCTGGATGTTGACAGCAAGATTCAAACTGATGACTGTCAAGCAGTTCGCTGCTTTCCAGACAATGCGGTAGACTTCTAGTGACTTAAGATTCGACAACTTTTGATCAAATGATAGATAATGTGGATCTCGGAGTTACCTTATTTGGGAGTGGAAAGAACTGATAATTTTCAGCATGGCTGAATAAAGATGCTCATCTTAGGAGTACAAAGGAGGAATATCCCTCAGATTTAGAGACTTGTAAATATTTAAGTTCTCACGGACACTCCAAGCAGACATACAAATGACAAGAGGTGGATGGAGGAACAGTTGTGGAATCCGAAAGAAAGTGACAGTAGAATGCATTCCATCGTTGGAATAGTGATCTGTTAGAATGGAATGAAAACACGTCGATGAAATGGAGTCAAGTTGGGTGATTTCTTTAGCCGTGCAAAATATTAAAATTCGATGTTATCATATGGACAACCTGAACGACATCACACAGAGTAACTGTTAACTCAGATGTCATCCTAGCGGAGAAGCAGTTTACGACCCTATCAACGACTGTTGAACAGACATTACGAGCTGTAACAAAACAAAGACGAGAAGAATCGGAAACAAGTGAAATTAAGCCAATCGGTAAAGGCTATCTTCATAAGATTCGAAAAATGAGGGACAGGTAAGTGCATGCAACACACCAAATGACTTAGGTTGTGTCATTCATAAACGTGTTTCCACATAAACATAGTCGTACTAGGGGGTTGATGCGAAGTCACCTAGGAGAGCGATGACAAAGGGTTCCACGTGATGGAATACAAGGGAAAGAAGCGCGGAGGAGGAAAACGTGATCTAATGAACCGATTACAGAACAACTGACTGGGGTAGATAGCAAAGCGACTACAAGTGAGAACAAACTCAAGGTTTGTCATCTCCAACAGACATGCTGGAGGAGAAGGTGACGGATCGGTCAAAGCCGCTGATAATCGAAAACTGTCACGCACCGCGGCGTGCTTGGTTTGTTCTAGATGAGGACGAAAAATGCTCGGCACTAAGATCGACAAAATCACCAGCACACGAATTTTGTAGGGCAGAGTGCAATAGAAAGAGTAAGCGTACCGAAAACTCTTGAAACAACACAGACAATTATTTTGACATTGTGGTATTTAAAAAACATTGCTTTGAAATATGGGTAGCAAAAATGTATGCAGAGGAGGCACACGCGTCAAACATGAAGTGAAAATAACGGAAAAGGAAGCAACCAAAAAAAGACGGAAGATAGCTAGTCTTCAAAACTCGTTATGTGGGTTTCAGATCAAAGCAGAAGTGATGAGGTCAATGGAGTATGAACGATGATGAACCGGTGTAATGTTACAGATAACACTAGGAATGTAGAAAAAACGTTGCGAGGAATCTGCATGGGATCGATAAGGAGCAATCAGCAAGTACATTTTTTGACAACGTCTCATTCCTGACACAAAAGCTTCTTGAACGAATTATGAAGCCAATGGCACTTAAGACAGGCTTACTGATAGCAGCACGAACCAGCGAATGGTAATAAGCCATGAAGAAGGTATACATAGATGATGATCAATTGCTGATTGCGATGAGTCAGAGGCAAGGCAATCCTGAACATAATCCTTTTGTCTACATCTTTCAAAATTAACTATGTGATAAGCTTATCGGATCGGTTGCATCGGTTTCATCTTATTTCACGTTTGTCACCAACATTTCCACCATGGAGAAAGACGATCAAGTTGAGAATCAAAATCCACGGCTAGTATGGTAACGTCGGAGTATTTAGTCTGCTTCAGAAGAGTGACGATGGCGTCGTATAACACACCTTTGGTGACATCCGAACAACTGTCCGTTGGAACGGACAAAACGGACATATAACAAATATAAGTTTTTTAGATTTGTATTCACAGAAGTAAACCGACAAACTGAGGCTGACACTGTACAGGCGACTGTCCACTACGATTCAATCAAGCAGACATTGCTCTGATCTCAGATTCAGTATGATTCCCATCCCAACTTGACTGCAAGATTTAACCAGAGACCCTGGGAAAGAAACGTTGGATTCACAATAATCTAGAGGTGAACTCGGGTAAATAAAGAGTACACAACGAAGCTACAGGAAGGGCGGGGGGTCAAAACAGAACGAGCAAGTGGTAATGGATGACTTCTGATAGTGCCAGCTAATTTGTGCCGCGGAAGGAAGTTGACGAGGGACCCAACCCAAGAGCTCTAACTAAAAAGTGTGACCTGTGAGACAAAGGAGGATAGGGTTACTTTGATGGACTCGGATCCGATGGCTCGACAGTATGACTTGCCTGGCAGTGAGAGGCTCGCCTAGCCCGAGGGCGGAATGAAAAAGGTAGAGATTTCTGAATCTAATCACTGTTGCCAGCAACGGATGCATTCAAAGTTGCTTCACGCTTTTGAAAGATATCGAAAGCTTCCTGATTGTAATAGATGACACGCCAGTGGTCACAGTCAACCTTTACGCGATCAGAGTGTTCTTTCTCTAGAGGGCATCTTTTCCCAATTCAGAATAAAACAGCGCTGCAACTACAACACTGTATTCTCATAGGATCATGCTCTTCTACCTAAGCATACCTGCGCGATCAGTA
The DNA here is from genome assembly GCA_013368495.1 of Paragonimus heterotremus. Taxonomy (NCBI): domain Eukaryota; kingdom Metazoa; phylum Platyhelminthes; class Trematoda; order Plagiorchiida; family Troglotrematidae; genus Paragonimus; species Paragonimus heterotremus. The sequence continues at coordinate 40,056 of LUCH01001154.1, read as the reverse complement.
ATGTGACATACAGCCCTGCAGAGGTAACTGTTTTTCATCTGATTGCTCTCGTGTGGCTCGTTTGGTATGACTGTGATTGGAAGGAACGACATTCTAGTCAGCACAGCTCATCGAATCGATGCACCGCACAAACCCGACCACTATTTCAAAGAAACGGACAGTACTCGATTAGTTCATCTCTGAAAAATTCAAACAAAAACGGTGAAGGTAGACAGCCTTGACGTACGTCGCCCATGATGCCGAAACTGTTAGACAGTTCAGAATAAACCCCAATCTGAGCTGAAGTATAGGAATAAAGCTCCAATCGTATGATCACATGAATGGTCGGTATACTATTGCATTTTAGCGACTCTAAAAGTATATATCGATCAACTGGAACGAACGCATCCTTATTGTCGAAAAATACGGTCATTGTTGATCAACGGTGAGTATGACGTTACTCTAGAATTCGTCGGAGAGTGAAAATTCGGTCAATACATCTTCGCCTAGGACGAAACTCCGTCTGTTCTTCCCTACTGTCTTTCTCCAGAGCTGCACGTAGTTGACAAAGAACAAAAGAATCCGGGACACTAGTAACGACTGGCATCAGACTACTCTTCCTGTGGTTTTTGCAATAGGCCTTGACTACTTTCTTGAATAT